>SZWC01005283.1:130923-144472 GCA_023375785.1 Penium margaritaceum
GCCGACGATAACAACCCCTCCCCCAAAATAGTAAAAGTGAGTTGAGGTCGTGTACGTGGTGCGTATATCGGGTGAGAGGGCAAGGAAATACAAAAGTGTACTATAAACTAGTGAACAAAATCGATGTTCGTCGGGTGACACGCCCCAATACACACTGCCAACACATTCGATGCATTTGGGGGGGGGGGGTGTCAACAGCGATAGGTTGCACCGAAGCATGACGGAGCATAACTACAATACATGCTCGATAGCGACGATGTCACCAAACCTACGCCCGTCTAAATTAAGTTACATTCCAGTAGGAACATCGCAACACTTTGCAAGTATGTGGACAGGAGTAGGTATACTTAATGCGACTTAACTTATGTCCTAGTTTTATTCTGCAGATAAATTTTTCTGTTTAAGGTGTATGCAATAATAGACAACTACACACTTATTCAAGTGAACAGAACATAAATACATGTGAAGACAAATTCTTGGAAGTTTCTAAAATTTACCTTATAGCGTATACCTCTAATACACTGACTATGTCGTGTATAAAACAGGCTCGATTAACCATACCTCCGCAACTAGGGCGCAACTAAGGCGCAACTAGGGCGCAAGTAGGACACAAGTAGGACGCAACTAGGGCGCAACTAGGGTACAACTAGGGCATAGCTACTGCCCAACTGAGGCGCAACTAGGGCGCAAAGATGGCGCAAGTAGGGCGCAAGTAGGGTGCAACTAGTGCGCAACTAGGGCGCAACTAGGGTGCAACTAGGGCGTAACTAGGACGGAACTAGGGCGCAACTAGGGCGCAACTAGGGCGCAACTAGGGTGCAACTAGGGCGCAACTAGGGCGCAACTAGGACGCAACTAGGGCCAGCTAGGACGCAACTAGGGTGCAACTAGGGCACAACTAGGGTGCAACTAGGGTGCAATTATGGCGCAACTAGGGCACATCTAGGAAACAACTAGGTCGCAACTAGGGCGCAACTAGGGTGCAACTAGGGCGCAACTAGGGCGCAACTAGGGTGCAACTAGGGCACAACTAGGACGCAACTAGGGCGTAACTAGGGTGCAACTACTGTGCAAGTTGGACAAAACTAGGGCGCAACTTAGGCGCAGCTAGGGCGCAAGCAGAAAGCAACTAGAGCGCAACTAAGGCGCAACTAGGGCGCAACTCGGGCGCAACTAGGGCGCAAGTAGGGTGAAACTAGGGTGCAACTAGAGCGCAAGTATGGCACAACTAGGGCGCAACTAGGGCACAACTAGGGTGCAACTAGTGCGCAAGTTGGGCGCAAATAGGACGCAACTAGCGCGCAACTAGGGCACAACTAGGGCGTAGCTAGTGCCCAACTAAGGCACAACTAGGGCACAAGTAGGGTGCCAGTAGGGCGCAAGTAGGGTGCAATAAGGGTACAAATAGGGTGCAACTAGGGCACAACTAGGGCGCAACTAGGGCACAACTAGGGTGCAACTAGGGCACGACTAGGACGCAACTAGGACGCAACTAGGGTGCAAGTAGGGCGCAACTAAAGCGCAACTAGGGCGCAACTAGGGCGCAACTAGGGCGTAACTAGGACACAACTAGGGCGCAACTAGGGCGCAACTAGGCCGCATCTAGGGCGCAACTAAGCCGCAACTAGGGCGCAACTAGGGCGCAACTAGGGCGCAACTAAGGCGCAACTAGGACCCCAGTAGGACACAAGTAGGACACAACTAGGGTGCAACTAGGGTACAACTAGGGCGTAGCTACTACCCAACTGAGGCGCAACTAGGGCGCAAGGATAGCGCAAGTAGGGCGCAAGTAGGGTGCAACTAGTGCGCAACTAGGGCACGACTAGGATGCAACTAGGGCGCAACTAGGGCAGAACTAGGGCGCAACTAGGGTGCAACTAGGGCGCAACTAGGGTGAATCTAGGGCGCAACTAGGGCGCAACTAGGGCGCAACTAGGGCGCAACTAGGGCGCAACTAGGACGCAACTAGGGTGCAACTAGGGCGCAACTAGGGTGCAACTAGGGGTGCAACTAGGGCGGAACTAGGACACATCTAGGACACAACTAGGTCACAACTAGGGCGCAACTAGGGTGCAACTAGGGGTGCAACTAGGGCGGAACTAGGACACATCTAGGACACAACTAGGTCACAACTAGGGCGCAACTAGGGTGCAACTAGGGGTGCAACTAGGGCGGAACTAGGACACATCTAGGACACAACTAGGTCACAACTAGGGCGCAACTAGGGCGCAACTAGGGCGCAACTAGGACGCAACTAGGGTGCAACTAGGGCGCAACTAGGGTGCAACTAGGGGTGCAACTAGGGCGGAACTAGGACACATCTAGGACACAACTAGGTCACAACTAGGGCGCAACTAGGGTGCAACTAGGGCGCAACTAGGGCGCAACTAGGGTGCAACTAGGGCGCAACTAGAACGCAACTAGGGTGCAACTAGGGTGCAACTAGGGCGCGACTACGGCACAACTAGGGCGCAAGTAGGACGCAAGCAAGACGCAACTAAGGCGCAACTAGGGCACAACTAGGGCGTAGCTAGTGCCCAACTACGGCACAACTAGGGCGTAAGTAGGGTGCCAGTAGGGCGTTAGTAGGGTGCAATAAGGGCGCAAGAAGGGCGCAACTAGGGTGCAACTAGGGCGTAAACATGGCAAGTGGGGTGCAACTAGGGCACAACTGAGGCGCAACTAGGGTGCAACTAGGGCCCAACGAGGGTGCAACTAAAGCGCAACTAGAGCACAACTAGGGCACAACTAGGGCGCAACTAGGACGCAACTAGGGCGCAACTAGGGCGCGACTAGGGCGCAACTAGGGCGCAACTATGGCGCAACAAGGGTGCAACGAGGACGCAACAAGGGCGTGACGAGGGCGCAACGAGGGCGCAACAAGGGTGCAACTAGGGTGCAACTAGGGCGCAACTAGGGTGTAACTAGTGCGCATCTAGGGTGCAACTAGGGCAAAACTAGGGCACAACTAGGGCACAACTAGGACGCAACTAGGTTGCAACTATGACGCAACTAGGACGCAACTAGGGTACAACTAGGGTGCAACCGGGACGCAACCAGGGTGCAACTAGGGCGCAACTAGGGCACAACTAGGGCACAACTAGGGCGCAACTAGAGTGCAAGTAGTGTGCAAGTTGGGCGCAACTAAGGTGCAACTAAGGCGCAACTAGCGCGCAAGTAGGGCACCAGTAGGACACAACTAGGGCGTAATTAGGGCACAACTAGGGCGTAGCTAGTGCCCAACTAAGGCACAACTAGGACGCAAGAAGGGTTCCAGTAGGGCACAAGTAGGGTACAATAAGAACGCAAATAGGGTGCAACTAGAGCGCAACTAGGGCGCAATTATGGTGTAACTAGGTCGTGACTATGGCGCGACTAGGATGCGACTAGGGCACGACTAGGGTGCAACTAGGGCGTAACTAGGGCGCAACTAGGGTGCAACTAGGGTGCAACTAGGGCGCAACTAGGGCGCAACTAGGGCGCAACTAGGGCGCAACTAGGGCGCAAGTAGGGCGCAACTAGGGCGCAACTAGAGCGCAACAAGGGTGCAACTAGAGCGCAAACAGGGCGCAAGTAGGGCACAAGTGGGACACAACTAGGGCGTAACAAGGGCACAACTAGGGTGCAACTTGAGCACAACGAGGGCGCAACGAGGGCGCAATGAGGGCCCAACGAGGGCGCAACAAGGGAGTAACTAGGGCGCAACTAGGGTGCAACTAGGGTGCAACTAGGGCGCAACTAGGGTGCAACTAGGGCGCGACTATGGCGCGACTGGAGTGCGACTAGGGCGCGACTAGGGCGCGACTTGGGCGCAACTATGACGTAACTAGGGCGCAACCAAGGCACAACTAGGGCTCAACTAGGGCGCAATAAGGGCGCAACTGGGGGCAACTAGGGTGCAACTAGGACGCAACTTGGGTGCAACAGGGGCACAACTAGGGCGCAACTAGGGAGCAACTAGGGCGCACCTAGGGTGCAACTAGTGCGCATCTAGGGCGAAGCTAAGGCGCAACTAGGGCGCAAATAGGGCACAAGTAGGACGCAACTAGGGTGTAACTAGGGTACAAATAGGGCGTAGCTAGTGCCCAACTAGGGTGCAAGTAGGGTGCAAATAGGACGCAAGTAGGGTGCAACTTGTGCGCAACTAGGACGCGCACTCAGGGCGCAACTAGGGCGCAACTAGGGTGCAAGTATGGCGCAACTAGGGTGTAACTAGGGCGCAAGGAGGGCACAAGTAAGACGCAACTAGGGTGCAACTAGGGCACAACTAGGGCGTAGCTAGTGTCCAACTGAGGCGCAACAAGGGCGCATGTAGGGCGCCAGTAGGGTGTAAATTTGGTGCAATAATGGCACAAGAAGGACGCAACTAGGGTGCAACTAGGGTGCAACAAGGACGCACCTAGGGCGCAAGTAGGGCGCAACTAGGGCGTAACTAGGGCACAAGTAGGCCGCAAGTAGGGCGCAACTAGGGCGCAACTAGGACTCAACGAAGGCGCAACTATGGCGCAACTAGGGTGCAACTAGTGTGCAAGTTGGGCGCAACTAGGGCGCAACTAAGGCGCAACTAGGACAGAAGTAAGGCGCAACTAGAGCGCAACTAGGGTGCAACTAGGGCGCAACTAGGGTGCAAGTAGGGTGCAACTAGGGCGCAACTAGAGCGCAAGTATGGCACAACTAGGGTGCCACCAGGGCACAACTAGGGTGCAACTAGTGCGCAAGTAGGGCACAAGTAGGACACAACTAGCGCGCAACTAGAGCACAACTAGGGCGTAGCTGGTGCCCAACTAAGGCACACAACTAGGGCAAAACTAGGTTACCAATAGGGCTCAAGTAGGGTGCAATAAGGGCGCAAATAGGGTGCAACTAGGGTGCAACTAGGGCGCAACTAGGACGCAACTAGGGTACAACTAGGGCGCGACTAGGGCGCAACTAGGGCGCAACTAGGGCGCAACTAGGGCGCAACTAGGGTGCAACTAAGGCGCAACTAGGGCGCAAGTAGGGCAGAAGTAGGACGCAACTAGGGCGCAACTAGGGTACAACTAGGGCGTAGCTAGTGCCCAACTGAGGCGCAACTAGGGCGCAAGTAGGGCGCAAGTAGGGCGCAAGTAGGGTGCAACTAGTGCACAACTAGGGCGCAAATAGGGTGCAACTAGGGCGCAACTAGGGCGGAACTAGGGCGCAACTAGGGCGCAACTAGGACGCAACTAGGGTGAAAATAGGGCGCAACTAGGATGCAACAAGGGCGCAACTAGGGTGCAACTAGAGCGCAACTAGGGCACAACTAGGCCGCAACTAGGGCGCAACTAGGGTACAACTAGGGTGCAACTAGGGCGCAACTAGGGCACAACTAGGGCACAACTAGGGCGCAAATAGGGCGCAACTAGGATGCAACAAGGGCGCAACTAGGGCGCAACTAGAGCGCAACTAGGGCACAACTAGGCCGCAACTAGGGCGCAACTAGGGTACAACTAGGGTGCAACTAGGGCGCAACTAGGGCACAACTAGGGCACAACTAGGGCGCAAATAGGGCGCAACTATGGTGCAACTAGGGCACAACTAGGGCGCAACTAGGTTGTAACTATGGCGCAACTAGGGCGCGACTAGGACGCGACTAGGGTGCAACTAGGGCGCAAGTAGGGCGCAAGTAAGACGCAACTAGGGTGCAACTAGAGCACAACTAGGGCATAGCTAGTGCCCAACTAAGGCGCAACTAGTGCGTAAGAAGGGCGCCAGTAGGGCGTAATTAGGGTGTAATAAGGGCGCAAGAAGGGTGCAACTAGGGTACAACTAGGGCGCAACTAGGACGCGAATAAGGCGCAACTAGGGCGCAAATAGGACGCAAGTATGGCCCAAGTAGGACGCAAGTAGGACGCAACTAGGGCACAACTAAGGCGCAACTAGGGCGTAACTAGGACGCACCCAGGGTGCAACTAGGGCGCAACTAGGGGGCAACTAAGGTGCAAATAGGGCGCAACTAGGGCGCAACTAGGGCGCAACTTGGGTACAACTTGGGCAAAACTAGGGCGCAACTAGGGTGCAATGAGGAAGCAATGAGGGCATAACGACGGCGCAACGAGGGCACAACTAGGGTGCAACTACGGTGTAACTATGGCGCAACTATGGTGCAACTAGGGCGCAACTAGGGTGCAACGAGGATGCAACTAATGTGCTAGTTGGGCGCAACTAGGGCGCAACTAAGGCGCAACTAGGGCGCAAGTTGGGCGCAAGTAGGACGCAACTAGGGCGCAACTAGGGGCATCTTGGGCGTAGTTAGTGCCCAACTGAGGCGCAACTAGGGCGCAAGTAGGCGCCAGTAGGGCGTAAGAAGGGTGGAGTTAGGGTGCAAGTAGGGCGCAGCTAGGGTGTAACTAGGGTACAACTAGGGCGCAACTATGGCGCAACTAGGATGCAACCAGGGCACAACTAGGGCGCAACTAGGGCTCAACTAGGGCGCGACTAGGATGCAACTAGGACACAACTAGGGTGCAACTAGGGCACGACTAGGGTGCGACTAGTGTGCGACTTGGGCACAACTAGGGCGCAACTAGGGGGCAACCGGGGCGCAACCAGGGCGCAACTAGGGCGCAACTGGGGTGCAACTAGGGCGCAATCGGGGCGCAACCAGGGCGCAACTAGGGTGCAACTAGGGCACAACTAGGGCGCAACTAGGGCGCAACTAGGGTGTAACTAGTTTGCAAGTTGGGCGCAACTAAGGCGCAACTAAGGCGCAACTAGAACGCAAGTAGGGCACAGGTACGACGCAACTATGGCGCAACTAGGGCACAACTAGGGCGTAGCTAGTGCCCAACTAAGGCACAACTAGGGTACAAGTAGGGTGCCAGTAGGGCGCAAGTAGAGTACAATAAGGGCGAAAATAGGGTGCAACTAGGGCGCAACTAGGGCGCAACTAGGGCGCAACTAGGGCGCAACTACTGTGCAACTAGGGCGCAACTAGGGTGCAACTAGGGCGCAACTAGGGCAAAACTAGGGCGCAACTAGGGTGCAACTAGGGTGCAACTAGGGCGCAAGTAGGGCGCAAGTAGGGCGCAAGTAGGCCCGGCTTACGTTTGTGTGACCCGGCGTTGGTTCCTGTGACCCGGCTTTGGTTTCTGTGATCCACCTTTGGTTTTTGTGACCCGGCTTTGATTTCTGTGACCCGGCTTTGGTTTCTTTGACTCGGCTTTGGTTTCTCTGACCCGGCTTTCGTTTCTGTGGCCCAGCTTTGGTTTCTGTGATCCGGCTTTGGTTTATCCAGCTTTGCTTTCTTTGACCCGGTTTTGTTTCTGTGACCCGTCTTTGGTTTCTATGACCCGGCTTTCGTTTCTGTGACCCGGCTTTGGTTTCTATGACCGGGCTTTGGTTTCTGTGCTCCGGCTTTGGTTTGTTGACCAGACTTTGGTTTTGTGACCCGGCTTTGGTTTCTCTGACCCGGCTTTCGTTTCTGTGACCCGGCTTTGCTTTCTGTGACCCGGCTTTGGGTTCTGTGACCCGGCTTTGGTTTCTCTGACCCGGCTTTCGTTTCTGTGACCCGGCTTTGCTTTCTGTGACCCGGCTTTGGGTTCTGTGACCCGGCTTTGGTTTCTCTGACCCGGCTTTCGTTTCTGTGACCCGGCTTTGCTTTCTGTGACCCGGCTTTGGGTTCTGTGACCCGGCTTTGGTTTCTCTGACCCGGCTTTCGTTTCTGTGACCCGGCTTTGCTTTCTGTGACCCGGCTTTGGGTTCTGTGACCCGGCTTTGGTTTCTCTGACCCGGCTTTCGTTTCTGTGACCCGGCTTTGCTTTCTGTGACCCGGCTTTGGGTTCTGTGACCCGGCTTTGGTTTCTCTGACCCGGCTTTCGTTTCTGTGACCCGGCTTTGCTTTCTGTGACCCGGCTTTGGGTTCTGTGACCCGGCTTTGGTTTCTCTGACCCGGCTTTCGTTTCTGTGACCCGGCTTTGCTTTCTGTGACCCGGCTTTGGGTTCTGTGACCCGGCTTTGGTTTCTCTGACCCGGCTTTCGTTTCTGTGACCCGGCTTTGCTTTCTGTGACCCGGCTTTGGGTTCTGTGACCCGGCTTTGGTTTCTCTGACCCGGCTTTCGTTTCTGTGACCCGGCTTTGCTTTCTGTGACCCGGCTTTGGGTTCTGTGACCCGGCTTTGGTTTCTCTGACCCGGCTTTCGTTTCTGTGACCCGGCTTTGCTTTCTGTGACCCGGCTTTGGGTTCTGTGACCCGGCTTTGGTTTCTCTGACCCGGCTTTCGTTTCTGTGACCCGGCTTTGCTTTCTGTGACCCGGCTTTGGGTTCTGTGACCCGGCTTTGGTTTCTCTGACCCGGCTTTCGTTTCTGTGACCCGGCTTTGCTTTCTGTGACCCGGCTTTGGGTTCTGTGACCCGGCTTTGGTTTCTCTGACCCGGCTTTCGTTTCTGTGACCCGGCTTTGCTTTCTGTGACCCGGCTTTGGGTTCTGTGACCCGGCTTTGGTTTCTCTGACCCGGCTTTCGTTTCTGTGACCCGGCTTTGCTTTCTGTGACCCGGCTTTGGGTTCTGTGACCCGGCTTTGGTTTCTCTGACCCGGCTTTCGTTTCTGTGACCCGGCTTTGCTTTCTGTGACCCGGCTTTGGGTTCTGTGACCCGGCTTTGGTTTCTCTGACCCGGCTTTCGTTTCTGTGACCCGGCTTTGCTTTCTGTGACCCGGCTTTGGGTTCTGTGACCCGGCTTTGGTTTCTCTGACCCGGCTTTCGTTTCTGTGACCCGGCTTTGCTTTCTGTGACCCGGCTTTGGGTTCTGTGACCCGGCTTTGGTTTCTCTGACCCGGCTTTCGTTTCTGTGACCCGGCTTTGCTTTCTGTGACCCGGCTTTGGGTTCTGTGACCCGGCTTTGGTTTCTCTGACCCGGCTTTCGTTTCTGTGACCCGGCTTTGCTTTCTGTGACCCGGCTTTGGGTTCTGTGACCCGGCTTTGGTTTCTCTGACCCGGCTTTCGTTTCTGTGACCCGGCTTTGCTTTCTGTGACCCGGCTTTGGGTTCTGTGACCCGGCTTTGGTTTCTCTGACCCGGCTTTCGTTTCTGTGACCCGGCTTTGCTTTCTGTGACCCGGCTTTGGGTTCTGTGACCCGGCTTTGGTTTCTCTGACCCGGCTTTCGTTTCTGTGACCCGGCTTTGCTTTCTGTGACCCGGCTTTGGGTTCTGTGACCCGGCTTTGGTTTCTCTGACCCGGCTTTCGTTTCTGTGACCCGGCTTTGCTTTCTGTGACCCGGCTTTGGGTTCTGTGACCCGGCTTTGGTTTCTCTGACCCGGCTTTCGTTTCTGTGACCCGGCTTTGCTTTCTGTGACCCGGCTTTGGGTTCTGTGACCCGGCTTTGGTTTCTCTGACCCGGCTTTCGTTTCTGTGACCCGGCTTTGCTTTCTGTGACCCGGCTTTGGGTTCTGTGACCCGGCTTTGGTTTCTCTGACCCGGCTTTCGTTTCTGTGACCCGGCTTTGCTTTCTGTGACCCGGCTTTGGGTTCTGTGACCCGGCTTTGGTTTCTCTGACCCGGCTTTCGTTTCTGTGACCCGGCTTTGCTTTCTGTGACCCGGCTTTGGGTTCTGTGACCCGGCTTTGGTTTCTCTGACCCGGCTTTCGTTTCTGTGACCCGGCTTTGCTTTCTGTGACCCGGCTTTGGGTTCTGTGACCCGGCTTTGGTTTCTCTGACCCGGCTTTCGTTTCTGTGACCCGGCTTTGCTTTCTGTGACCCGGCTTTGGGTTCTGTGACCCGGCTTTGGTTTCTCTGACCCGGCTTTCGTTTCTGTGACCCGGCTTTGCTTTCTGTGACCCGGCTTTGGGTTCTGTGACCCGGCTTTGGTTTCTCTGACCCGGCTTTCGTTTCTGTGACCCGGCTTTGCTTTCTGTGACCCGGCTTTGGGTTCTGTGACCCGGCTTTGGTTTCTCTGACCCGGCTTTCGTTTCTGTGACCCGGCTTTGCTTTCTGTGACCCGGCTTTGGGTTCTGTGACCCGGCTTTGGTTTCTCTGACCCGGCTTTCGTTTCTGTGACCCGGCTTTGCTTTCTGTGACCCGGCTTTGGGTTCTGTGACCCGGCTTTGGTTTCTCTGACCCGGCTTTCGTTTCTGTGACCCGGCTTTGCTTTCTGTGACCCGGCTTTGGGTTCTGTGACCCGGCTTTGGTTTCTCTGACCCGGCTTTCGTTTCTGTGACCCGGCTTTGCTTTCTGTGACCCGGCTTTGGGTTCTGTGACCCGGCTTTGGTTTCTCTGACCCGGCTTTCGTTTCTGTGACCCGGCTTTGCTTTCTGTGACCCGGCTTTGGGTTCTGTGACCCGGCTTTGGTTTCTCTGACCCGGCTTTCGTTTCTGTGACCCGGCTTTGCTTTCTGTGACCCGGCTTTGGGTTCTGTGACCCGGCTTTGGTTTCTCTGACCCGGCTTTCGTTTCTGTGACCCGGCTTTGCTTTCTGTGACCCGGCTTTGGGTTCTGTGACCCGGCTTTGGTTTCTCTGACCCGGCTTTCGTTTCTGTGACCCGGCTTTGCTTTCTGTGACCCGGCTTTGGGTTCTGTGACCCGGCTTTGGTTTCTCTGACCCGGCTTTCGTTTCTGTGACCCGGCTTTGCTTTCTGTGACCCGGCTTTGGGTTCTGTGACCCGGCTTTGGTTTCTCTGACCCGGCTTTCGTTTCTGTGACCCGGCTTTGCTTTCTGTGACCCGGCTTTGGGTTCTGTGACCCGGCTTTGGTTTCTCTGACCCGGCTTTCGTTTCTGTGACCCGGCTTTGCTTTCTGTGACCCGGCTTTGGGTTCTGTGACCCGGCTTTGGTTTCTCTGACCCGGCTTTCGTTTCTGTGACCCGGCTTTGCTTTCTGTGACCCGGCTTTGGGTTCTGTGACCCGGCTTTGGTTTCTCTGACCCGGCTTTCGTTTCTGTGACCCGGCTTTGCTTTCTGTGACCCGGCTTTGGGTTCTGTGACCCGGCTTTGGTTTCTCTGACCCGGCTTTCGTTTCTGTGACCCGGCTTTGCTTTCTGTGACCCGACTTTGGTTTCTGTGACTTGGCTTTTGGTTTCTGTGACCCGGCTTTGGTTTCTGTGACCCGACATTGGTTTCTGTGACCCGGCTTTGGTTTCTATGAAACTTTGGTTTCTGTGACCCGGCTTTTATTTCTCTGACCTGGCTTTGGTTTTTGTGACCCGTCTTTGGTTTGTGTGACCCGGATTTGCTTTCTGTGACCCGGCTTTGTTTTCTGTGACTCGGCTTTGGTTTCTGTGACCCGGCTTTGGTTGCTGTGACCCGGCTTTGGTTTCTGTGACCCGGCTTTGTGTTATGTGACCCTGCTTTGGTTTATGTGACCCGACATTGATTTGTGTGACCCGGCTTTGGTTTCTTTGACCCAGCTTTCGTTTCTATCGTCCAGCTTTGGTTTCTGTGATCCGGCATTGGTTTATCCAGTTTTGGTTTCTTTGACCCTGCTTTGGTTTCTGTGACCCGTCTTTGGTTTCTATGACCCGGCTTTCGTTTCTGTGACCCGGCTTTGGTTTCTATTACCCAGCCTTGGTTTCTATGACCCGGCTTTGGTTTCTGTGACCTGGCTTTGGTTTCTGTGACCTGGCGTTGCGTTCTGTGACCCGGCTTTGGTTTATGTGACCCGGCTATGGTTTCTGGGACTTGGCTTTGGTTTCTGTGATCCGGATCGGTTTTTGTGACCTGGCTTTCGTTTGTTTAACCCGGCTTTGGCTTATGTGACCCAACTTAATGTGACCCGGCTTTGGTTTCTCTGACCCAGCTTTGGTTTCTGTGACCCGACTTTGGTTTCTGTGACCCGAATTTGGTTTCTGTGATCCGGCTTTGGTTTCTATTGTCGGATATTATCTCGGAGATCGCCTCAAGGGGTGCAGCCACTGAGAAAATAAATAGTGATAGTGCAGGTTCATCGCCGGAGTCACAAGATCAACACCCAAACGGTTCCACGACCGACAAGCTGTGCGAGTCTTGCCAAGTCCAAGACCAACGACCGCATACCACAACGGCCCAGGCGAAACGCACTTGCAAAGATCGTGCCTGCACCCACCACTCCACTATGTGTACCGCTAGTAAAGCCGAATCGTGGTCTCGAGGTGCTCCCTAGTCTCGCACTTGTCCGAGCCGCCACCTCTATGCCCGCTCGACGAAGCGCGCTAGGTTAGACATTTCCTATTTGTATTACTTGTACTACAGTCTATAATCAATCCATTGGATTCTCCTTCAGGCTCGCCCTTTGGGCCGCCTCCAGTCCCTCTTGCCTTCAATCTCAGCTCAGCGCCCGTGCTCCCGCACTGCGTCCTCTCGTTTCTGCTAAACGTCACTCATACGTTAGCAACGCCCGCACCTTCAAGGAAGCTTCCGTCCTTCCCTCAAAGTGCTGCGTCCACTTCCTTCCAGCAAAGATCTCAGTGCCCGCACCTTCGGTGCTGCACCCTGGCCTCTCCTCATCATCTTGTATTGCTACTCGCTTCCGCTTCGCCCTTCTATCATCGTTCCCGCTTTGCTTCTGCTTGTGCTGCTGCCCACCATTGAAACGCTTGTCCGTGTGACCGCGTCCACTCTACGGCAGCACCTGCAATCTTCTGACATGGTATCAGAGCTCAAGTAACACCCCTGGCTCCATCGTGCCCGCCGTCATCGGCCGCACCCACTCCTGTCAAAATCCTCCACCTCGAAGAACTGTGGTCGCCAGAAGAACTGCGGTGGCAGCGCTTCTTCTGACTAAGGTGTTGTGGCCGCACCTCTCCACTTCCTCTTGGTTAAATTGCGCACACGAGGTTTTGCCCCTACGCCCACTCCATCAGCAAGCAATTTCCGCTCTTCCATCACCTTCCGCAGGCCGCGCACGTGGTTCTCTCCCTGCGCCCATTTCATCTTCCTCCGCAGCAGTGTTTCACGCCGCCGCTCCTCACTTCATCACTGGCTCCTCGTTAACTGCATCATGGCCGCTGCCCTCACTCTCTCTGGTCTTCCCAAGCTCACCGTGAAGCCTGATGGAACCAGCAACTACAAGCTGTGGAGCTACTCGGTGTCTCTCTTCTTCGGGACACAGAAGGTTGAGGGAGTCACCCTCAGTCACCTTCTCACCAATACTGACACTGGAGTAGAACCACCTATCACCACCGCCTCCGCCACATTTGCCTCAACTACTGCCGCATCAGGAAATGACCCTTCTGGAGGGTCTGTGTCGAATCCTGGTCAAAATTCCTCCTCGTCTTCTACTCACGCTGGAGTCGCCTCTGCATCCACCATCTCTCATGCCTCTTGGGAAGTCGCCAACAGCACCGCCCTCGTGACTATCATGACCACCTCCTCTCCTGAACTGCATGAAGACATCCGCACTCTCGGCAGCAAGACTCACAAAGTGTGGAAAGCCCTTGAAGATCGCTTCAGCAACAACACCTCCACCGCCTGCGGAATGAAGATCATGTCACTCTTCTCCGTGCCCTTTGCCGCCCATACCAACATGGGCAGCTACATTGCAGCCGTCAGCACCATCGCCCGCGATCTCAAGGAAATGAAGATTGACCTTCCTCCTGCTGTTGTCTGCACCGGCATCATCTCCGGCCTTC
>SZWC01005283.1:144574-158031 GCA_023375785.1 Penium margaritaceum
TACATTGCAGCCGTCAGCACCATCGCCCGCGATCTCAAGGAAATGAAGATTGACCTTCCTCCTGCTGTTGTCTGCACCGGAATCATCTCCGGCCTTCCTGGTCAGTATGATATCATCCGCCAAATCCTGCTGCAGCTGCCTGTTGATCAACTGACCCTCGCTGTCATCAGCCCCAAACTCATGGCAGCACAACAGGACTACGTCGCCAAGCAAGCACGCGAGACCACCATTGCCACCAACTCATTTGAAACCATGGCCGCCACCACTGACAACCGCATGTTCAACCGCTTCCCCGCCTGCTCCTACACCATCCGCCACGGTCCATTCAAAGGAACGAAGTGTGGCCGTCGCAATCACCCACCTCAGGTCTGTGATCATCACGCTACCGACGAGTGGCTGGATCAGAACCCCGGCAAGACCTATGGTGAACAACCCAACTGGGCGGAGGAGCGTCGTCAACGCTACTACAACCGGATGGGAAGGTCAAGCTGGCGTTCAACTCCAACCAACAACATGGAAACCTCATCTCCTCCTGTTGTTGTGAATCCTGCTCCTAACAATGCTGTCGTGCTATGAGTAGTTGAGCCCGTGACTGAGATTGGATATGAGGAGTATGGTCTTGAGATGTACACCGCGTCCTCCTCTCCTCCTCTCTCTTCTCACCCCTCTCTGTGCAGCTTTGACTCCCTACACATTGCCCTCATCCAGCCTCCGGCTACATACTCCACTACCCGCCATAGTCACTTTCTCTTCATTCACGACCAATACTCACAGCACTGCACTACCCTCTCTCTTCGCACACTGACTGGCGCTGTCCCTGCACTTACGGACAAGCTGAAGCAACAGACCAAGCACTTTGACCGACCACCCCACCTCATCCTCTCCAACACCTCTCACGCACCTCTTCACACCTTTCTCACAAGCTACTGCACAACTCACGGAACACTGCTGACCGCAGCCCCCGCCCATGGCAAGTTTCTCATCAATCGCCTACTGCAAGAAGCAGACTACTTCATGAAGACGCATCACATGACCTCACAGATCTGGACTGCCTGTCTTCGCAGAGTTGTCACAGCCCATAACTTGCGCAGAACCAAGTATGGCCCAAGTCCAAGAACTGTATGGACACGTGATCGGAATCAGTCGGCCTCCTACTGCAAGCCCACAATGCCTCACTGCAACTTAACTGAACTTTCCTCCACACCACTGACGAACTGCCCTCTCACTCTCACTGAATACCTCTCAACCACTGCGCTCACTAACAGAACTCAACAACTGCTGCATCGCCCAGGTTTTCTCTCTTCTCTCTACAACCTGGTGCTAAGACGTCCACCGGCTCCAAAACCCCCCAAGCTCTCTCTGTGCAGCACTCCCACAGAAGCAGGACTCGCAGGCCTGCCATTCAAGGCTTGTACCCCTCTCCCGATCTAAGGGGGGTGTCGGATATTATCTCGGAGATCGCCTCAAGGGGTGCAGCCACTGAGAAAATAAAGAGTGACAGTGCAGGTTCATCTCCGGAGTCACAAGATCAACACCCAAACGGTCCCATGACCGACAAGGTGTGCGAGCCTCGCCAAGTCCAAGACCAACAGCCGCATACCACAACGGCCCAGGCAAAATGCACCTGTGAAGATCGTGCCTGCACCCACCACTCCACTATGCGTACGGCAAGAAAAGCCGAATCGTGGTCTCGAGGCGCTCCCTAGTCTCGCACTTGCCCGAGCCGCCACCTCTATGCCCGCTCGATGAAGCGCGCTAGGTTAGACCTCTCCTATTTGTATTGCTTGTACTATAGTCTATAATCAATCCATTGGATTCTCCTTCAGGCTCGCCCTTTGGGCCGCCTCCAGTCCCTCTTGCCTTCAATCTCAGCTCAGCGCCCGTGCTCCCGCACTGCGCCCTCTCGTTTCTGCTAAACGTCACTCATACGTCAGCAACGCCCGCACCTTCAAGGAAGCTTCCGTCCTTCCCTCAAAGTGCTGCGTCCACTTCCTTCCAGCAAAGATCTCAGTGCCCGCACCTTCGGTGCTACACGCAGGCCTCTCCTCATCATCTTGTATCGCTACTCGCTTCCACTTCGCTCTTCTATCATCGTTCCCGCTTTGCTTCTGCTTGTGCTGCTGCCCACCATTGAAACGCTCGTCCCTGTGACCGCGTCCACTCTACGGCAGCACCTGCAATCTTCTGACATCTATGACCCGAATTTCGTTTCTATAAGGGCGCAAGAAGGGCGCAACTAGGGTGCAACTAGGGCGCAACTAGGACGCGACTAGGGCGCAAGTAGGGCGCAACTAGGGTGCATCTAGGGCGTAAGTAGGACGCAAGTAGGGTGTAACTAGGGCACAACTAAGGCGCAACTAGGGCGTAACTAGGGCACAACTAGGGCGCAACTAAGGCGCAACTAGAGCGCAACTAGGGCACAACTAGGGCGCAACTAGGGCGCAACTAGGGCAAAACTAGGGCGCAACTAGGGCGGAACTAGGGCGCAAGTAGGGCGCAACTAGGGCACAACTAGGGCGCAACTAAGGCGCAACTAGGGCGTAACTAGGGCACAACTAGGGCGCAACTAAGGCGCAACTAGAGCGCAACTAGGGCACAACTAGGGCGCAACTAGGGCGCAACTAGGGCAAAACTAGGGCGCAACTAGGGCGCAACTAGGGCGCAACTATGGCGCAACAAGGGCGCAACGAGGGCGCAACAAGGGGGCGACGAGGGCACAATGAGGGCGCAACTAGGGTGCAACTAGGGTGTAACTAGGGCGCAACTAGGGTGTAACTAGTGCGTATGTAGGGTGCAACTAGGGCACAACTAGGGCAAAACTAGGGCACAACTAGGACGCAACTAGGTTGCAACTATGACGCAACTAGGACGCAACTAGGGTGCAACTAGGGCGCAACCGGCGTGTAACCAGGGCACAACTAGGGTGCAACTAGGGCACAACTAGGGTGCAACTAGGGCGCAACTAGGGTGCAAGTAGTGTGCAAGTTGGGCGCAACTAAGGTGCAACTAAGTCGCAACTAGCGCGCAAGTAGGGCACAAGTAGGACGCAAGTAGGGCGTAATTAGGGCACAACTAGGGCGTAGATAGTGTCCAACTAAGGCACAACTAGGGCGCAAGAAGGGTGCCAGTAGGGCACAAGTAGGGTGCAATAAGGGCACAAATATGGTGCAACTAGAGCGCAACTAGGGCGCAAGAAGGGTGCCAGTAGGGCACAAGTAGGGTGCAACAAGGTCGTGACTAGGGCGCGACTAGGGCGCGACTAGGGCGCGACTAGGGCGCAACTAGGGCGTAAGTAGGTCGCAACTAGGGTACAACTAGGGTGCAACTAGGGCGCAACTAGGGCGCAACTAGGGGGCAACTAGGGCGCAACTAGGGTGCAACTAGGGCGCAACTAGGGCGCAACAAGGGAGCAACTAGAGCGCAAGTAGGGTGCAAGCAGGGCGCAAGTAGGGTGTAACTACGGCACAAGTGGGACACAACTAGGGCGTAACAATGGCACAACTAGGGCGCAACTTAAACGCAACAAGGGCGCAACGAGGGTACAACGAGGGCGGAACCAGGGCACAACAAGGACGCAACTAGGGCGCAACTAGGGCGCAACTAGGGTGCAACTAGGGCGTAACTAGGGCGTAACTAGGGCGCGACTATGGCGCAACTAGAGCGCAACTAGGGCGCGACTAGGGCGCAACTTGGGCGCAACTAGGACGTCACTAGGGCGCAACTAAAGCGCAACTAGGGCGCAACTCGGGCGCAATAAGGGCGCAACTGGGGGCAACTAGGGCGCAACTAGCGCGCAACTTGGGCGCAAGTAGGGCGCAACTAGGGCACAACTAGGGCGCAACTAGGGCGCAACTAGGGCACAACTAGGGCGCAAGTAGGGCGTAACTAGGGCACAACTAGGGTACAACTAGGGCGTAGCTAGTGCCGAACTGAGGCACAACTAGGGCGCAAGTAGGGTGCAAATAGGACGCAAGTTGGGTGCAACTTGTGCGTAACTAGGGCGCGCACTCAGGGCGCAACTAGGGCGCAACTAGGGTGCAAGTATGGCCCAACTAGGGTGTAACTAGGGCGCAAGTAGGGCGCAAGTAAGACGCAACTAGGGCGCAACTAGGGCACAACTAGGGCGTAGCTAGTTCTAGTTGAGGCGCAACTAGGGCGCAAGTAGGGCTCCAGTAGGGTGTATGTTTAGTGCAATAAGGGCACAAGAAGGGCGCAACTAGGGTGCAACTAGGGTGTAACAAGGACGCACCTAGGGCGCAAGTAGGGCGCAACTAGGGCGTAACTAGGACGCAAGTAGGACGCAAGTAGGGTGCAACTAGGGCGCAACTAGGACGCAACTAAGGCACAACTAGGGCGCAACTAGGGTGCAACTAGTGTGCAAGTTGGGCTCAACTAAGGCGCAACTAAGGCGCAACTAGGACGCAAGTAGGGCGCAACTAGAGCGCAACTAGGGCGCACCTAGGGCGCAACTAGGGTGCAAGTAGGGTGCAACTAGGGCTTAACTAGAGCGCAAGTAGGGCACAGCTAGGGAGCAACCAGGGCGCAATTAGGGTGCAACTAGTACGCAAGTTGGGCGCAACTAAGGCGCTACTAAGGTGGAACTAGCGCGCAAGTAGGGCATAAGTAGGACGCAACTAGCACGCAACTAGGGCACAACTAGGGCGTAGCTGGTGCCCAACTAAGGCACACAACTAGGGCAAAAGTAGGTTACCAGTAGCGCGCAAGTAGGGTGCAATAAGGGTGCAAATAGGGTGTAACTAGGGTGCAACTAAGGCGCAACTAGGACGCAACTAGGGCGCAACTAGGGCGCGACTAGGGCGTAACTAGGGCGCAACTAGGGCGCAACTAGGGCGCAACTAGGGCGTAACTAGGGCACAACTAGGGCGTAACTAGGGCACAACTAGGGCGCAACTAGGGCGCAACTAGGGTGCAACTAGGGCGCAACTAAGGCTCAAGTAGGGCGCAACTAGGGCGCAACTAAGGCACAACTAGGGCGCAAGTAGAGCACAAGTAGGACGCAACTAGGGCGCAACTAGGGTACAACTGGGGCGTAGCTAGTGCCCAACTGAGGTGCAACTAGGGAGCAAGTAGGGCGCAACTAGGGCGGAACTAGGGCACAACTAGGGCGCAACTAGGGCGAAACTAGGGTGCAACTAGGGCGCAACTAGGACGCAACTAGGGCGCAACTAGGGTGCAACTAGGGCGCAACTAGGGCGCAACTAGGGCACAACTAGGGCGCAACTAAGGTGCAACTAGAGTGCAACTAGGGCGCAACTAGGGCACAACTAGGGCGCAACTAGGGCGCAACTAGGGCGCAACTAGTGCGCAACTAGGGCGCAACTATGGCGCAACTAGGGCGCAACTAGTGCGCAACCAGGGTGCAACCAGGGCGCAACTAGGGCGCAACTAGGGCGCAACTAAGGTGCAATTAGGGCACAACTAGGGCGCAACTAGGGTGTAACTAGGGCGCAACTAGGGCGCGACTAGGACGCAACTAGGGTGCAACTTGGGCGCAAGTAGGGCGCAAGTAAAACGCAACTAGGGTGCAACTAGGGCACAACTAGGGCGTAGCTAGTGCCCAACTAAGGTGCAACTAGGATGTAAGAAGGGCGCCAGTAGGGCGTAAGTAGGGTGTAATAAGGGCGCAAGAAGGGTGAAACTAGGGTACAACTAGGGCGCAACTAGGACACGAGTAGGGCGCAACTAGGGCGCAACTAGGGCGCAAGTATGGCGCAAGTAGGGCGCAAGTAGGACGCAACTAGGGCACAACTAAGGTACAACTAGGGCGCAACTAGGGCGCAACTAGGGTACAACTAGTGCGCAACTAGGGCGCAACTAGGGTGCAACTAGGGTGCAACTAGGGCGCAACTAGGGCGCAACTTGGGTGCAACTTGGGCACAACCAGGGCGCAACTAGGGCGCAATGAGGAAGCAACAAGGGCGTAACGATGGTGCAACGAGGACGCAACTAGGGTGCAACTAGGGTGCAACTATGGCGCAACTATGGCGCAACTAGGGCGTAACTAGGGTGCAACTAGCATGCAACTAGTGTGCTAGTTGGGCGCAACTAGGGCGCAACTAAGGCGCAACTAGGGCGCAAGTTGGGCGCAAGTAGGACGCAACTAGGGTGCAACTAGGGGACAACTAGGGCGTAGTTAGTGCCCAACTGAGGCGCAAGTAGGGTGCAAGAAGGCGCAAGTAGGGCGTAAGAAGGGTGCAACTAGGGTGCAAGCAGGGCGCAGCTAGGGTTTAACTAGGGTGCAACTAGGGCGCAACTATGGCGCAACTAGGACGCAACCAGGGCACAACTAGGGCGCAACTAGGGCTCAACTAGGGAGCAACTAGAGTGCAACTAGGGCGCAACGAGGGTGCAACTAGGGCGCAACTAGGGCGCGACTAGTGTGCGACTTGGGCACAACTAGGGCGCAACTAGGGGGCAACCGGGGCGCAACCAGGGCGCAACTAGGGCGCAACTAGGGTGCAACTAGGGTGCACCCGGGGCGCAACCAGGGTGCAACCAGGGCGCAACTAGGGCACAACTAGGGCGCAACTAGGGCACAACTAGGGTGCAACTAGTGTGCAAGTTGGGCGCAACTAAGGCGCAACTAAGGCGCAACTAGCACGCAAGTAGGACACAAGTACGACGCAACTACGGCGCAACTAGGGCACAACTAGGGCGTAGCTAGTGCCCAACTAAGGCACAACTAGGGCACAAGTAGGGTGCCAGTAGGGCACAAGTAGGGTACAATAAGGGCACAAATAGGGTGCAACTAGGGCGCAACTACGGCGCAACTAGGGCGCAACTAGGGCGCAACTAGGGTGCAACTAGGGCACAACAAGGGTGCAACTAGGGTGCAAGTAGGGCGCAACTAGGGCACAACAAGGGTGCAACTAGGGTGCAACTAGGGCGCAACTAATGCGCAACTAGGGCGCAACTAGGGCGCAACTAGGGCGCAACTAGGGCACAACTAGGGCGCAACTAGGGCACAACTAGGGCACAACTAGGGCGCAACTAGGGTGCAACGAGGGCGCAAGTAGGGCGCAAGTAGAACACAAGTAGGCCCGGCTTACGTTTGTGTGACCCGACTTTGGTTTCTATGACCCGGCTTTGGTTTCTGTGATCCACCTTTGGTTTTTGTGACCCGGCTTTGGTTTATGTGACCTGGCTTTGGTTTCTGTGATCCGGCTTTGGTTTCTCTGACCCGGCTTTTGTTTATGTGGCCCAGCTTTGGTTTCTTTGACCCGGCTTTGGTTTCTGTGACCCGTCTTTGGTTTCTATGACCCGGCTTTGGTTTCTGTGACCCGGCTTTGGTTTCTATTATCCCTCTCTGGTTTCTTAGACCCGGCTTTGGTTTCTATGACCCCGCTATGGTTTCTGTGACCCGGCATTGGTTTCTCTGACCCGGCTTTGGTTTCTGTGACCCGCCTTTGGTTTCTGTGACCCGGCTTTGGTTTCTCTGACCCGGCTTTTGTTTATGTGGCCCAGCTTTGGTTTCTTTGACCCGGCTTTGGTTTCTGTGACCCGTCTTTGGTTTCTATGACCCGGCTTTGGTTTCTGTGACCCGGCTTTGGTTTCTATTATCCCTCTCTGGTTTCTTTGACCCGGCTTTGGTTTCTATGACCCCGCTTTGGTTTCTGTGACCCGGCATTGGTTTCTCTGACCCGGCTTTGGTTCCTGTGACCCGGTTTTGGTTTCTGGGACCCGGATTTGGTTTCTTTGACCCGGCTTTAGTTTTTGTGACCCGGCTTTCGTTTGTGTGACCCGGCTTTGGCTTCTGTGACCTGGCTTTGTGTGACCCGGCTTTGGTTTCTGTGACCCAGCTTTGGTTTATGTGACCCGACTTTGGTTTTTGTGACCCGGCATTGGTTTCTGTGATCCGGATTTGGTTTTTGTGACCCGGCTTTTTCTTTCTGTGACCCGGAATTGGTTTTTGTGACCCAGCTTTGGTTTATGTGACCCGGCTTTGGTTTCTGTGACATGGTTTTGTTTTCTGTGACCCGGCTTTGATTTCTGTGACCCGGCTTTGGTTTCTTTGACCCGGCTTTTGTTTCTGTGACCCAGCTTGGTTTCTGTGACCCGGCTTTGGTTTCTGTGACCTGACTTTGGTTTCTGTGACTCGGCTTTGGTTTCTGTGACCGGCTTAGGTTTCCGTGACCCGCCTTTGGTTTTTGTGACTGGGATTTGGTTTCTGTGACCCGGCTTTGGTTTCGGTGACCGGTTTTGGTTTCTGTGACCCGGCTTTGGCTTCTGTGACCAGGCTTGCTGTGACTCAGCTATGGATTCTGTGACCCGGCTTTGGTATCTGTGGCCCGGCTTTGGTTTCTGTGACCCGGCTTTGGTTTTTGTGACCCGGCTTTGGTGTCTCTGGACCGGCTTTGGTTTCTGTGACCCGGCTTTTGTTTTTGTGACGTGGCTTTGGTTTCTGTGACCCAACTTTGGTTTCTAAGACCCGGCTTTTTGTTTCTATGACCTGGCTTTCGTTTCTGCGACCCAACTTTGGTTTCAGTGACCCGGCTTTGCATTCTGTGTCCCGGCTTTGGTTTCTCTGACCCCGCTTTGGTTTCTGTGACCGGGCTTTGGTTTCTCTGACCTGGCTTTGGTTTGCTCTTACCCGGCTGTCGATTCTGTGACTCGGCTTTGCTTTCTGTGACTTGGCTTTGGTTTCTGTGACATGGCTTTGCTTTTTGTGACCTGGTTCTGGTTTATGTGATCGGGCTTTGGTTTCTGTCACCTGGCTTTGAATTTTGTGTACTGGCTTTGGTTTGTGTGTCCCGGCTTTGGTTTCTATGACCCGGCTTTGGTTTCTGTGACTGGTTTTGGTTTTTGTGACCCGGCTTTGGTTTCGGTGACCCGGCTTTGGTTTCTGTGATGCGGCTTTTCTTTCAGTGACCCGGCTTTGGTTTCTATGACCCAGCTTTGGTTTCTATGATCCGGCTTTGGTGTATGTGACCTAGCTTTGGTTTCAGGGACCCAGCTTTGGTTTCTATGATCCGGCTTTGGTGTATGTGACCTAGCTTTGGTTTCAGGGACCCAGCTTTGGTTTCTATGATCCGGCTTTGGTGTATGTGACCTAGCTTTGGTTTCAGGGACCCAGCTTTGGTTTCTATGATCCGGCTTTGGTGTATGTGACCTAGCTTTGGTTTCAGGGACCCAGCTTTGGTTTCTATGATCCGGCTTTGGTGTATGTGACCTAGCTTTGGTTTCAGGGACCCAGCTTTGGTTTCTATGATCCGGCTTTGGTGTATGTGACCTAGCTTTGGTTTCAGGGACCCAGCTTTGGTTTCTATGATCCGGCTTTGGTGTATGTGACCTAGCTTTGGTTTCAGGGACCCAGCTTTGGTTTCTATGATCCGGCTTTGGTGTATGTGACCTAGCTTTGGTTTCAGGGACCCAGCTTTGGTTTCTATGATCCGGCTTTGGTGTATGTGACCTAGCTTTGGTTTCAGGGACCCAGCTTTGGTTTCTATGATCCGGCTTTGGTGTATGTGACCTAGCTTTGGTTTCAGGGACCCAGCTTTGGTTTCTATGATCCGGCTTTGGTGTATGTGACCTAGCTTTGGTTTCAGGGACCCAGCTTTGGTTTCTATGATCCGGCTTTGGTGTATGTGACCTAGCTTTGGTTTCAGGGACCCAGCTTTGGTTTCTATGATCCGGCTTTGGTGTATGTGACCTAGCTTTGGTTTCAGGGACCCAGCTTTGGTTTCTATGATCCGGCTTTGGTGTATGTGACCTAGCTTTGGTTTCAGGGACCCAGCTTTGGTTTCTATGATCCGGCTTTGGTGTATGTGACCTAGCTTTGGTTTCAGGGACCCAGCTTTGGTTTCTATGATCCGGCTTTGGTGTATGTGACCTAGCTTTGGTTTCAGGGACCCAGCTTTGGTTTCTATGATCCGGCTTTGGTGTATGTGACCTAGCTTTGGTTTCAGGGACCCAGCTTTGGTTTCTATGATCCGGCTTTGGTGTATGTGACCTAGCTTTGGTTTCAGGGACCCAGCTTTGGTTTCTATGATCCGGCTTTGGTGTATGTGACCTAGCTTTGGTTTCAGGGACCCAGCTTTGGTTTCTATGATCCGGCTTTGGTGTATGTGACCTAGCTTTGGTTTCAGGGACCCAGCTTTGGTTTCTATGATCCGGCTTTGGTGTATGTGACCTAGCTTTGGTTTCAGGGACCCAGCTTTGGTTTCTATGATCCGGCTTTGGTGTATGTGACCTAGCTTTGGTTTCAGGGACCCAGCTTTGGTTTCTATGATCCGGCTTTGGTGTATGTGACCTAGCTTTGGTTTCAGGGACCCAGCTTTGGTTTCTATGATCCGGCTTTGGTGTATGTGACCTAGCTTTGGTTTCAGGGACCCAGCTTTGGTTTCTATGATCCGGCTTTGGTGTATGTGACCTAGCTTTGGTTTCAGGGACCCAGCTTTGGTTTCTATGATCCGGCTTTGGTGTATGTGACCTAGCTTTGGTTTCAGGGACCCAGCTTTGGTTTCTATGATCCGGCTTTGGTGTATGTGACCTAGCTTTGGTTTCAGGGACCCAGCTTTGGTTTCTATGATCCGGCTTTGGTGTATGTGACCTAGCTTTGGTTTCAGGGACCCAGCTTTGGTTTCTATGATCCGGCTTTGGTGTATGTGACCTAGCTTTGGTTTCAGGGACCCAGCTTTGGTTTCTATGATCCGGCTTTGGTGTATGTGACCTAGCTTTGGTTTCAGGGACCCAGCTTTGGTTTCTATGATCCGGCTTTGGTGTATGTGACCTAGCTTTGGTTTGTGTGACCCGGCTTTGGTTTCTGTGACCCGACTTTGGTTTCTGTGACCCGACCTTGATATATGTGACCCGGCTTTGGTTTTTGTGAACCGGCTTTGGTTTTTGTGACCCGGCTTTGGTTACTGTGACCCTGCTTTGGTTAGTGTGCTCCGGCTTCGGTGTCTTGTATCCGGCTTTGGTTTCTGTGACCTGGCTTTGGTTTTTGTGGCCAGGCTTTGGTTTCTGTGACCCGGCTTTGGTTTGTGTGACCTGGCAATGGTTTCTATGATCCGGCTTTGGTTTATGTGACCCAGCTTTGGTTTGTGTGACCCGGCTTTGGTTTATGTGACCCGGCTTTGGTTTCTGTGATCAGGCTTTGGTTTCTGTGACCCGGCTTTGGTTTCTGTGATCCGGCTTTGGTTGCTATGACCTTGCTTTGTTTTTTGCGACCCGGCTTTGGTTTCTGTGACCCGGCTTTGGTTTGTGCGACCTTGCTTTGGTTTCTGTGACCCGGCTTTGGTTTCTGTGACCCAGCCTTCCTTTCTGTGACCATGCTTTGATTTGTGTAATCCAGCTTTCGTTTCTGTGACCCAGCTTTGGTTTTTGTGACCCGACTTTGGTTTCAGTGACTCGTCTTTGGTTTCTATGACCCGGCTTTGGACCCTCTGTGACCCGGCTTTGGTTTTTATGATCCGGCTTTGGTTTCTGTGACCCGGTTTTGAATTATGTAATCCGGCTTTTGTTTCTCTGACCTGGCTTTGGTTTCTCTGACCCGGTTTTGGTTTATATGACCCGGCTTTGGTTTCTGTGACCCGGCTTTGGTTTCTTTGACTCCTCTTTGGTTTCTGTGACCCGGCTTTGGACCCTCTATGACCCGGCTTTGGCTTCTGTGACCTGGCTTTGGTTTCTGTGACCCGGCTTTGGTTTCTCTGACCCGAGTTTGGTTTCTGTGACCTGGTTTTGCTTTCTGTGACCCGGCTTTGGTTTCTGTGACTCGGCTTTGGTTTCTGTGACCCGGCTTTGGTGTCTGTGACCAGGCTTTGGTCTCTGTGACCCGGCTTTGGTTTCTGTGACCTGGCTTTGGTTTCTGTGACCCGGCTTTGGTGTCTGTGACCAGGCTTTGGTCTCTGTGACCCGGCTTTGGTTTCTGTGACCTGGCTTTGGTTTCTGTGACCCGGCTTTGGTGTCTGTGACCAGGCTTTGGTCTCTGTGACCCGGCTTTGGTTTCTGTGACCTGGCTTTGGTTTCTGTGACCCGGCTTTGGTGTCTGTGACCAGGCTTTGGTCTCTGTGACCCGGCTTTGGTTTCTGTGACCTGGCTTTGGTTTCTGTGACCCGGCTTTGGTGTCTGTGACCAGGCTTTGGTCTCTGTGACCCGGCTTTGGTTTCTGTGACCTGGCTTTGGTTTCTGTGACCCGGCTTTGGTGTCTGTGACCAGGCTTTGGTCTCTGTGACCCGGCTTTGGTTTCTGTGACCTGGCTTTGGTTTCTGTGACCCGGCTTTGGTGTCTGTGACCAGGCTTTGGTCTCTGTGACCCGGCTTTGGTTTCTGTGACCTGGCTTTGGTTTCTGTGACCCGGCTTTGGTTTCTCTGACCCGGCTTTGGTTTCTGTGACCCGGCTTTGGTTTTCGTGACTTGGCTTTGGTTTCTATGACCGGCTTTGGTTTCTGTGACCCGAGTTTGGTTTCTGTGACCCGGCTTTGGTTTCTGTGACCCGGCTTTGGTTTATGTGACTCGGCTTTTGTTTCTCTGACCTGGCTTTGGTTTATGTGACCCGGCTTTGGTTTGTATGACCCGGTTTTGCATTCTGTGACCCGGCTTTGGTTTCTGTGACCCGGCTTTGGTGTCTGTGACCAGGCTTTGGTCTCTGTGACCCGGCTTTGGTTTATGTGACAAGGCTTTGGTTTCTATGACCCGGCTTTAGTTACTGTGGCCCTGCTTTGGTTACTGTGATCCGGCTTCGTTGTCTGTGATCCGGCTTTGGTTTCTATGACCCGGCTTTGGTTTTTGTGGCCAGGCTTTGGTTTATGTGACCCGGCTTTGGTTTGTGTGACCCGGCAATGGTTTCTGTGATCCGGCTTTGGTTTATGTGACCTAGCTTTGGTTTGTGTGACCCGGCTTTGGTTTATGTGACCCGGCTTAGGTTTTTGTGACCATGTTTTGGTTTCTCTGACCCGGCTTTGGTTTCTGTGATCCGGCTTTGGTTGCTATGACCCCTCTTTGTTATTTACGACCCGGCTTTGGTTTCTGTGACCCGGCTTTGGTTTATGTGACATGGCTTTGGTTTCTGTGACCCGGCTTTGATTTGGGTAATTGTGCTTTGGTTTCTGTGGCCCGGCTTTGGTTTCTGTGACCCAGCTTTAATTTTTGTGTCTTGTCTTTGGTTTCTATGAACCGGCTTTGGACCCTCCGTGACCCGGCTTTGGTTTCTGTGATCCGGCTTTGGTTTCTGTGACCCGGCTTTGAATTTTGTAATCCGGCTTTGGTTTCTGTGACCCGGCTTTGGTTTCTCTGACCCGGTTTTGGTTTGTGTGACCCGGCTTTGGTTTTTGTGACCCGTCTTTGGTTTCTATGACTCTTCTTTGGTTTCTCTGACCCGGCTTTCGACCCTCTGTGACCCGGCCTTGGTTTTTGTGACCTGGCTTTGGTTTCAGTGACCCGGCTTTGGTTTCTGTGATCCGGCTTTGGTTTATGTGACCCGGTTTTGGTTTCTGTGAC
>SZWC01005284.1:14679-56256 GCA_023375785.1 Penium margaritaceum
TAGGGTGGTGTGGTGCACTATTGATATCGACATTGCTATCATCAATATCAATACTGAAAAATCGATATCGATATCGATATTGATATTGAGTTGATATTGACTACAACATTTTCAATATCAATTCAACATCAATATTGACCTCCCTGTCAATATCAGAAGTCAATATCGTTTTTTGTATGGAAAAACATTGATATCACTACTATTGATATCGATCCCAATATCGAAACATCGACCAGAAAATGGGTACTTTCATGTCGATATCGATATTGACTGAACAAAGTCGATATTGGTATTGAAAACCCAATATCGACATCAATAATTCAATATCGATATTGATGCTTCAATCTCGATGTTGATACTTAAATCAATATCAATATTGAACCATCCTAGCTGCCACGCTCCCCCCCCCCCCATTTTGTTGGATGGCCTGCTGTTGAGGTTGGGGTTGCTGTCGGTCATCGGCTTTGGCGGTCGTTGCGGCTGTCATTGTTACGGCAGCTGCTGTTGCTGTTGTGGCTGCTGTGCCTGCTGTTTTGGCTGCTGTTGTGGCTGCTGCGCCTGCTGTTTTGGTCGCTGTCGTGGCTGCTGTGCCTGCTGTTTTGGCTGCTTTCGTGGCTGCTGCGCCTGCTGTGGCTGCGCGGGAGAAACGGCTTGAGCCGCAGCTGTGCCACTTGTTGCTGCTGAAGTTCAGACGTAGATGCGACACTGATCAGCCTTGGCTGATAATGCCACAGCCAAGGCTGTTAGACCAGATCGGATAGTTGATCCGAATCCGATCTAAGACCACTATCCTATCCGAAACCCATCCGAAGTGGCCTGGCCTCGGATCAGATTCGGATCCGATCACTTCGGATCAGATTCGGATCCGACCACTTCGGATCAGAATGGATTCCAAAATGATGGAATCGGATCGGTTTCGATCCGATCTGAAATCGATCTGAAACCAATCTGAAACTGATATGAAATCCAACCGATTTGCAGCTTGTTAGCAGCGGCAGCAGCTAGACCACTCCAATCCGAAGTAGGAACCTGAAATCCGATCTACATGTGATGTTATCTGCCCAAATCCGGAGTGAATCCAAACTGATCCGCGTAATCCGAACTAATCCGAACAAATACACCAAAATCCGATCTAAACCGAAGTTGACACTTCGGTTCAGATCGGGTTTCTTACGTTTGGATCAGATCGGATCGGATCGGATCCGATCGGATCTGAGTCTGGCCTTTCAGATCGGATTCAGATCAGATTCGGAATTTTCAGATCAGATTCGGATAAACCCGAATCCGATCTGGTCTAACAGCCTTGGCCGCAGCAACCGTTGGTGCTATGGTTGCGGCACAAGACCCACACGTCACTGCTGCTGCAGCTGCCCCTTTTGCTGCTCTCGCTGCATTCGCATTGCTTGCTCATGCTGCTGGCGCAGAATGCTCTGCTGTTGCTGCTTTCGCAGTTACTGCCCCTGCAGATCCAACTCTGCGGCATCTTGCTCGGCTACCATATGTATGTGTCTTGCTCTACTAGGTCCTCGTGCACTGGCTTGCACTGCTGGAGGCTTTGCTTTCTCTTTACAGCCCAATACGCACGCGATGTGGCACCTCCTCCCCCTGTGCCGCGGGTGCCACAGCAGCAGCAGCAGCAGCTGCTGCTGCTGCTGCTACTGCTGCTGCTGCTGCTGCTGCTGATGCTACTGATGCTGCAGTTGCTGCTGCTGCTTCTGCTTCTGCTGCTACTATTGCTACAACTGCTGCCACTGCTGCTGCTACAGCTGCTACTGCTGTGGTTGGCCGTCCCGGCCACCACGTCGGCGCAAGAGGGGAGCGGGCCGCAACCCGTCCTCATCGAAGGGGGAAGGCGGCCTTGGGACAACGAGGGAGGGAGGACCAACACCCCTCCCTCTTTAAGCACCGCATCACGTGAGTGGGCTGCTCCCACTCTCCATCGTCTTCTTTCGATGATAACTCCACAACCGCCTTCGCCCCGGCCGTGACTAACGACCCTAATGCAAATGATTGTATGCTGCCGACCTTATCCCCCAACGATAACATCATCGATATCAGGGGCCCTCTGGGGACCCTGATATCGATATCTTATCGTTATCACGATCTCTGATATCACGATATCAGGGCCCTAACATCGCCCTGATACCGTGATATCAGTGGGCGATACCATTATCCACCAACCCCATGTACACGTGAACCTCCTCGTCTCGTCAGGTGGAAAGAAAAAAAAGAAAAAAAAGAAAAAAACTTAAGCTTTTTGCAGAATAGCTTTGCCAATCTTGTGCAAGAATCTTTCCAATTTTGTACCAACAAGAAAAGAGAAAAGAAGAAAAAATGGGCCAAGTTTACCATCGAAGAAAAAGAAGATGGGGCAATGTGTGCACCTCCTAGGCACATGGCGAGACTTTTGCAGACATACACACTGGCCGCAAAAAACAGACACAAACATACATGCATGCATGCCCAAACATGCGGGAGCATGCACGGGCATTGGTACCCAAACTGCACCTGAGTGAACGCTGCCGGGTCGTGAGGGTACTCTTTCACGACGCGATACGAGAGGACTTGTGGCCCAACCCTCTGACCGTCACCGGTCGGCCTCTGAAACGCTGGAGGGAGATTGGCGGCTTTCGATTTCCCACTGCTGCTGCTGCTGCTGCTGCTGCTGCTGCTGGTCGAACCACCGAAGCCACTGCCGCCAGTTCCGCTGCTCCCTCCATCTTGCAGCCCACCATCCCCTCCCTCTCTAGAAGTGCCGCGCGTGTGGGGCGACGCAGAAGAAGAAGAGGGTGTCTCCAGTTTGGAGGAGGATTGTGGGACGCCGTCAGAGGTGGAGTCGGCCGCGGTAGAGGAGGAGGAGGAGGCGGACGAGGAGAAGGGGTTGTAAGAGGAAGAGAGGAGCCAAAGGAGGGAGGCCAGAGTTGCAACGATGGCGAGCACGCCGAGCGTTGCCCGAGCCTGAACTGGCGCTCTTCGCACACAACAAACGGCGCAAGCAAATCGTTCATCATAGACGCAGAAGCGGATGATCATATTTGCACGAATGCATGCGATCGTGCTTTTGGTAGACCGTGTTCGGAGAAGAATGGAATTCAGACCGAGTGCATGCGATTATGCTATTATGCACATTCGGAGAAGAATGGAATTCAGACCAAGTGCGTGCGATTATGCTATTATGCGCATTCGGAGAAGAATGGAATTCAGACCGAGTGCATGTGATTATGCTGTTATGCACATTCGGAGAAGAATGGAATTCAGACCGAGTGCATGTGATTATGCTGTTATGCACATTCGGAGAAGAATGGAATTCAGACCGAGTGCATGTGATTATGCTATTATGCACATTCGGAGAAGAATGGAATTCAGACCGAGTGCATGCGATTATGCTATTATGCACATTCGGAGAAGAATGGAATTCAGACCGAATGCATGTGATTTGCATTGACGTTCACACTCACACGACATCAGCAGCCAAGGAGGCATGAGCACGCGAATGCATGCATGCATGCATGCATTCATGCATGCATGCATTCATGCATGCATGCATGCATGAATCCGTGGATGCATGCATGAATGCGTGGATGGATGCATGCATGCATGCGCGGATGCATGCATGCTGGAATGTGGCGCAATGCGTATGAGCCTTTAGGGTGCACAGGGTCCCCCAGACTTTGTGCGTGCAGGATGGAGAGCGCACCTCTCCATGCTGCTTTGGGCATGCTTGCCCGTCCAGCCCGCCCACGCGCCCACGCGCCTTCCCACCCGCTCGTCCGCCCACCCTCCCTCCCACCCGCCCACCCGCCAAATGCCCCCTCCCCCCGTCCCTCCCTCCCTCTCTCCCACTTCCCCTCCCCTTCCTCCCCGGCCACTATCCACACCCGCTCCTACTTGTCCCCTCCCAAATTCCTCCAGCCTCGGCTCCGTTTACCCACCCCCCTACCCAACCTCTCCTCCCCGCTTCTCCCGCCCTCCCGCCCTCCCGTCCTCTCCCTCTCACCCGCATCTTTTTTCCGGTGGAAGAAGCAGACAGAGACCTGGCGGACCTTGCCACAGCCATCGCCCGTCTCTCCGCAGAACGTCGCTCCGACGACCTCGCCCTCCCCGCCAACGCGTCCTTACCCGGGGCTGTGACCGTCGACGCCGCTGCCGCCGCCGCTGCCACTGCCGCTTTCGCTGCCGCTGCTGCCGCCGCCGACTGCTTGTTCCTCCTGCCAGCTGCTGCCATAAATCCTGCACTGGAATGAGCTGCTCCCAGAGTTCATTCATGCAGCATGCGTCAATATCTCGTGGGACATGGTGGATGGGGCTACGTCCCAGTTCGCCCCCATTCTGGTGTTCAAATGATAATCATACCACCATTCCTCGCAGGAGTTCATCTCTTGCCCTTGGTTTCTGTTATGCCGATCCGAATGTGTGTTATGCCGAACAGAGCATAGTGTTCTTCCGAACGGAGCATAGATGGTGAACTGGAAGAAGTTTTGAGGCAGAAAACGATTGAGGATTTGGGACACTTGAGCAATTCATAACTTGCAGAAAGTGTACTTCCATGACGAGTGTCGAAATGGTCGAGCATGCATTTACGAGTGTCGAGTTACAAATAAGTCATAGACGGGGTCGTTGGGTCGATCGCGGAGCGAAGTTTGTGGAGTCGCGTCGTCAGTAGTAGGATTCAATAAGTTTCGCCGAGAAATTGGGGGGGGCTTCAATAATTGACAGTAGAAATGCGAGATGCACCTCCATAAATCTAGATATGTGTCGGGAAGTCCACCGAAGGGTCGTGACGCTTCTTTCGACGAATCTCAAAAGTGGCCAAAGTTGTCAGAAGATGCAAGAAGGTTCGCCAAAGTGTAAGGGCAATTAGCCAATTTGCCCTCAATCGTTGGAGCAAAAATCGAGGTCTTGCCGCATGGTGAGCTACTTGTGCAGTGACAGAAATGCCCACTCGAAAATGTTAGGGCCTCGTGTACGTCTAGTACGTAACACTTCACCCCCTTTTAGCTACATGTCCCGACGCGCGTGCAGATGTGGCCTGGTGACGGCAGGAGTATCCGTTGTTCAAGTGATCGACATCTTGGAGGTTGTCGTAGGGTTCCTTGAAAAAATGCGTTGCGTCGTAGTCGTGCCCCTTGACAAGATATGTGTCGGGAAGTCCTGTCGTAGGGTTCCTAGAAACCGGAACCCCACGAATCTGACGCATTTTTGTGCCCAATCCGTAAAATGAGGTTCACAAAATTTTTGGAGAAGTTGTTCGAGCGTTTGACTGGTCCGTTCGGTCTGACCATCAGTTTGAGGATGGAATGTTGTTGAAAGCCGGATCGGAGCGCTTTAACAAGCCATCGGTTCGCGCCAGAAACGACATGTGAATCGGCATTCGTTATCGCTCGTGATCGTTCTGAGCACGCCGTGTAGTCGTACCATGTGTTTTAAAAACAACTGTGCTGTTCCCTTGGCGGTGACGGTGGTCGTTTTCGGAATAAAGTGAGACATTTTGGAACATCTGCCGACGACCATGAGGATTGCGTCATATCCCTTGGGTGTGACTGTTAGTCCTGTGATGAAGTCCATAGAGATGTCATTCTACGATTCCGTTGGAATGGAGAGTGGCTGTAGAAGTCCAGGTAGCCTCGTGGGATTGGATTTTTGTCGTAGGCACGTGTCGTAGGATTTGCAGAAGTTGGCCACGTCGGATTGCATCTTGTCCCACAAGTAGTGTTTCACCAACCTCTTCAGCGTCTTATCTTCTCCAAAATGTCCTCCTGGACCGGTGTCGTGGCATTCTTCGAGCAGCATGCGGCGGAGTTCATCCCTGAGGGGAACGACATGTTGGCAAGTGAACCATCGCCGCCAGTAGGGTGTGGCGTACCAGAATGATGCCTTGTCGTATCCGTCATTCTGGTCGTAGCCTTGTGTGAACAACTAGTTCAGATATGGCTCTTGTTGTAGCTATATCATTGCTGCCTCGACCATCAGATCTGGTTGATAGCTGAGTGCGTCTGCTGGGTTCGTTTTTCCTGGTTGGTACTCGATATCATAGTCAAGCCCAAATTCAAGGGAATCCATCCTTGGGTTTGACGTCAATTGAGGTTTGGCTGCATCTTCAAATATTTCAACGCACGGTGGTGGGGCGTAGGATGCATCAGCGACATTCAAGATAGCATCACCATGTATTGAATGCATGTACGAGCACCAACATCTCGTTCTCGTGTACAGCGTAGTTGAGTTCCGGTCCTTACAGTTTTTGTGACATGTATCCGACCGATTGTTTGCCTTTGCCATGATTGTACAAGAGGAGCACGCCAATGGCTCGATCCGCGGCTTCCGTAGCTATGACTTGGCTGACTTTTGGATGGGCTAATCTGAGGGCTTGCGCCAAGGTCAAAGCGTTCACCGCTTTGCGTACCACAACGTGATGAACGCTTCTTGTTCGCTTTCTCTCCACCACCACTAGTTTTATTTTCGAGTGAAACGGGAGAGAGGTGCTGACTCTCAAGTTTAATCCCGTACAAAACGATAGTAGTAATTGCAAAAACATCCTCGGAAACATTTTACATCCTCGGAATATTTGCAAGGATCCATGTCTTAGCACCAGAGCGTCCTCAAATAAGATGCTAGAACAGATCCCTCGAAGACTCATCTACACCTTCCTCTACCTTTCAGCATGGGTGGAGGACCATACTGGAGATCCATCCAAGTCCTTTCTAAGCCTGGATCTTCCTGCAAGCCTGGGTGGAGGAAATGGGTGGAGATCCCTCCAAGGCTCGAATAAGCGTGGCTCTGCTTGCTAGCCTGGGAGGAGGACAACGTGTCTATTGGTGGCCATTCTTCCACGGAATGGTGGTTATGCCAAGACCAACCGACTTGACAAGAGATCCTCCAACAACTCTGTAAGTGTGGCAGGAGCTTCAAGCTTGGCAAGGAGGTGGCCCTTCTTTTCTAAAGGCCTTCAATTACTGAAGATAGTGGCTACACTGAGACCCTTGCGTGGACAACCTTGATGGCCTAGCAAGGCTTTGCGCCTTAGTTTTGGGTCAGGAATGTGTCAGAGCATGGAGCTCAATTGTGCTTAGTTGTTATTCCTTGTCCAGATCTTGTACTTGCACTTTGTACTTTAACAGGATTCCATTATACTCTTTTACTTACGTGAATTCTCTACCAGATGTACAAGGCAAGCTTGCTGGACACAAAAAAGGTCCTTAGGACCTATTTTATCCTTGCTATAATGTAGGTTCTGCGCTGAGTTAGTTGGTCGTTCTTGTGTGAATCCCAAATTCCAACATGGAATATGTACATGACCGCTAACATTTCTTTCTTGTGCACCGTGTAGTTCAGTTATGATTCACATGTACTTCTTGTTATTCACAAAAAGGTCTTTCTCCACCATCATTGTCTGGGAGAAGAAAATCTCCGATTGCTCGATCGGGGACATCGGTAGCCTTGATGTATTTTATCGTAAAATCCGCCAATCGTAGGAATGCCGCCAAGGTCAGAGCATTTCCAAAACAGTTGAATGCTCCTCTTTTTCTCCCTTCCCAACTCCACTCAATGGTTTGACGAGTGAGATCAGGGACAAGGGCTGACAGTCGACTGTAGTCTCCTAAAAATTGACCGTAATAATTACAAAACTCCAAGAATACCTAGAAGTCCTAAATGTTAGTTGGCCAACAAGTGACCGCCTCTATTTTCTTCATGTCCATGATTATCCATCTACCACCGATGATGTGGCCCAGAAGAATCTTGATCAGACAAGGATCAAAGCCACTTCCAGAGTTTTCCTTAGAAACTTCCTTTTGCAAAATCTTACGATCTTTATGAAGATTTCCATTGTACTCCTCTGGGATGGAGTTTATTACGTCCATGACATAGACGAGTCCCTAAACTTCATGACTGGGTGTTTCTGTCATTACATTCTTTCCCACCACGCGTCGACTTCAAGATCTTTACGCCGGTCGGCCGAGGGTATTTTGGCCAACTACCCCGACCTCTGGTATTCTGTTCCAGAATTTCTAGACACCTTCGACCAATTTCCATAATGGTCAAAAGAATTGTCACAAAACATATGGACGTTTTGATATCATTTGGTCAACTTCTCAATGGCTCTAGACTTTTAAAAAGAAAATCCGCAACATTCTTGAAGCGCCCTAACTTCTCGGTGGAGCTTCTTGAATTAGCCATACACGGCGCAACCTCTCACGCACCGCTCGGCTCAAACGCCAATGACCTGACTTATGCCTCATTCTCATTCTTGGCATTGTATGTATGTTCTTGACACTTGTAATAAAATTATACTTACTGCTTAATACAAATAATCCATTTGTCCCAAACACCCAATTGTATTTTTCCAAGCACCTCATCCTCGTAAACCACCTACATCTCGCTTGGAGCAACACTTGAATCAGAGTGTACGTGGAGGGACAACCCATGCATTAACTACTTGGAAACAACCTCGCACGAGTCCTCAGCACATCTCCACCATTCAGAAAAATGCAGAATTCATGATGACAATGGTAAATGGAGCAAGTACACCGGGCAACAAGCAGCTGTCTTCCGCCAGTACTCCTGTAGTGGCGAATCAACAGCATGCAAACAATGACGCTCTTCTCGTGAACCAGGCAGCAATGACAACTTTTGCACCAAATGGTGCACCACCAATGAATTGGACGGCCAATCAGTTGATGCACTCCTCAGTCTCGGCAACCCCTTTGCCTCCACCACAGCTTGTTGGGCTGGCACTTGGCACGATGGAAGGCACTGGCCAACAAGCGCAAATCAACGAAGACTTGTACCAGAAATTGTTGGGACTCAAGAGCCTCAACACCCATCTGCTCCAACAGTTCAACGCGGTGATGGTGGATCTTTAAGTTTCTCCCACGTATGAAGTAGTACATACTGAGAGAAATTTCTAACTCTCAAGTGTACCCCAGATTCCACCAGAACTTTCCAATATGTTCGATCCCGCATACTCTAAGGGACCAATGGTGAGGATATGGCTGACGGCTTTGGAGGTGTATTTCACCATTGCTGTGGCCAACAACAACAAAAAGAAAATTGACCTCGCGGCCTTGCTTTTGCGTGGCACGGCTTTGAGTTGGTGGTCCGATCTAAAGGCCATCCAATAGCAGCAGGAGACCAACGGTGCTAGACGAATGGCTCACGCAATCACTCTCACATCATCAACCGCGTACTACCTCAAGGGCAGATACATCCGACATGGCACGACTCTCTCACGCCACCAGAAACAAGAAGTGACATCATGCACGCTACCCTCTCTTGCTTTGAGAAGCTGAAAAAGAAATTTGCGGCACGGTACAGAATCCAATGCCTGCGCCAGCAGTCCGGCGTGGCAGAGTACACTTGATGTTTTTGAGAAATCATCACCAGCAGTGAATTTGCCCCGAATGAACTATGTTTCTTCTACAGCAATGGCCTCAAGCGAGATAATCATTGAGCAATCACCATTTGTAACATCCAAGATGACCTCTCGTAAATGATGGCAACAGCCAACCGCATCGACGACGCCGACTACAGCGCTCGGATACAGGGATCCAATGGCTGGCAACCCCAAGGCCAGAATCCTTATCATGGCGGAGGGATGTCTCAGTTGGCAGAAACCTCGTGTCTAATGGACATTGACGCATTCAATTTGTGCGATCAATGGCTCCGTTGGACTTGCGAGAAACCGGGCCACATCTTGCGCAACTACCCAAAATGACAACAACAAGCCAAAAGGGGGGAAAGTCACAAAAGGAGCAAATACTAGAGATACGGCAAAGGGGAGGAGTAAACAGTGAGAATCTTGTCCGGTAAAAACAAATGTACTGACCAATCTTCCATCTCAGCAGCTCACATCTCCGCAAACGAGGGTTCTTAAAATCACAAAGTTCAACAACAGATACGAGGACGAAAAACTAGCAGTACTGCTACGAGTACAACCGAGGGTTTGTAAAGGTCACATAACAGTACCGGAACTATTGGATGGAGGAGCTTCTCACAGATTCGTCATACTCACGCTTTGCAGACCAAATCGTGAGTATTTGAAGGAAAAACTGTCGATGGACAGCTGTAGATCCGTTGACTTAGCGAACCACACCGAGTGCGAATTGGAGACCTACACAATGTAACAGTTTGGGGGACTTGCCCAATGAGAAACCACACAATCATCCTCGGGGTTTTTTTTAGCAAAACAATCCACGGGTCGTGTAGACCAACGGAGCATTATACGTCAGCATTAACCGTAGAAAGTGACAATTGTCTCTGGTCGAGCGACCCACGACATAGCGGTGGTTGTGGGAAGCAGTAGAGGTGGAATGAAAAGAGGAAGGTGCGACAGCCGAAAAATGCCAGCCGATATCTCTAGCCATAGCCAAGAAATATCCAAAGCGGAGAGCCTAAGCATGGATTCTATACATAGGGGTAGGGGAAACAGAACACATTGTAGCAGCCAAAGCGGCACCCACGACCTCGACACCTGCGCACTTTGCAGCAACACTGAGGGAGTTTGCGGAACTCATTGAGGAGTTTGAAAGATTTTTTCTTGATGAACTACTTTGTGAGTTACTATCGCAACCTAACGTTGAACATCAAATCAACCTGAAGCTGGGCAGCTGACAGACATTGAAGGAGACCTATCGGATGAGCGATAACGAGCTGACCAAGCTCAAAAAGCAGCTGGACGAGATGCTTGGTTAGGGGTTCATCAGGCCCTCCATGTCACCCTACATGGTGCCGATGCTTTTTGTGAAAAAGAAAACAGAAAAAATGTAAATTTACATGGAATACCATGCGTTGAAAGACATCACCATGAAAAATCACTACCCCCTCGTGAGCAACAAAGCTTTTTTATCTTCTCAGTGGGGCCCAAAGTTTCAAAAAAATTGACCTATGCAGTGTCTCATATTCACGTATCTGATAAGGACATCAAGAAGATTCCATTTTGTACCAGATACAGGCTCTTTGAGTTCAAGGTCATGCTGTTTGGACTCACAAATACCCCCCGCAAAGTTTATGGTGGCGATCAACAACATCTTTCACTTGTACCTCGATGAATTTGTCGTCGTGTATCTGGACGGTATCTTTGTATACAGCCAAACCACAAAGGAGCACAATGGGCATCTTTGGAAAGTTCTTGAGATTCTACAAAGAGATAAGTTTTGTCAAAAACTCTTGAAATGCGACTTCGGTTACCGTTAGATCAAGTTTCTGGGCCACATCATTGGCGGAAAATGGATCACCATAGAACCAAAAAAAATGAAGGCTGTCACCGATTGGACGACGCCCACAAATGTTCAGGATGTACAAGTGTTTTTGGGGTTTAATAATGAGTACTGTTGATTTGTAAAGGACTATCCACGATTTTCAGCGCCTCTCTTCGATCTCACCCAGAAAACCACCGAGTGGAATTGGGGGATCAGCAAACAAGAAGCATTTAACTCTTTGAGAAACGCACTGACCTTAGCGCCAACCTTCAAATTGGCAAATTCAACAGTGGACTACAGCATGGTCACTGATGCATTCGATTGAGCCATCGAAGCCATTCCCCTCCATGACAACGGCAGTGGAGAAAACGGTTGCATATATGTCGCGAGAACTATGCGGGCCGGAACTCAACTATGTGGTACACTTAAACGAAATTCTTATAGTCATGTATGTTTATAACACATGGCAGTGCTACTTGGAATGCCGGTGATGCATCATTTGCACCAACCATCACGCATTAAAAAATCTCAAGACCCAGCCAAATCTAAGTCGGCGATAGACTTGATGGATGGAGTTCTTCGAGTCCAACTTTGACTATGACATCGAGTACTGGCCTGCAAAATTAAATCCAGCGGACACGCTAATTTGGCGACCAGATTTGATGGCCAAGATTAGCATGTTGCTCGTTGAAGGAGACCCACACCTGGCAAGGCTGTTCGTGAAGGATTATGAGGAGTCTGGTGGGTATGACAAAACCAGGTTTTGGTTTGACGACACCTGCTGGCGATGGCGATTCACTTGCCAATTCATCGTTCCTCCAAAAAAGGAACTCCAAAAGATGCTACTATGGGAATGCCATGACACTGGCCCAAGTGGGAACTTTGTCGAGGACAAGATGCTTAAGAAGCTGGAAAAGTACTATTGGTGGGAAAACATGCAGGCCAACTTGCCATCATTGTGTAAATTGTGCGACACCTGTCAAAGAAAAAATTCTCATCACACTCCACCACCTGGTCTAAATCAACCCCTTCTGCCGGAACCATGGGCCGACATCAGCATGGATGTTATGACAGGACTACTCGCCACTCCCGAGGGATATGAAGCCATCCTCGTCATGGTGGACAGATTTTCCCAAATATTGTACTTTATTCCAACGACCACCACCGTCAACACAGAAGGAACTGTGTGGCTGTTTTGAAAGCAAATTGTGCGGCTGCAAGGAGTGCCACATAACGTCATCAATGACAGAGACGGCTGCTTCACTAACCATTATTTGTGCAAAATGATGACGCGTTATGGCAGTCAGATCAGCTAGTTCCATCCTCAGACCAACGGACAAACAAAGAAAAGCAAACAAATGCTCAAACAACTCCTCTAGAATTCATGCAACCCAAAAGAAACCAATTGAACAGCAAAACTGCCAACCGCCAAACTCGAATACAACTCCACCACTTCAACTACAACTGATAGAAAACATTTCAAAGTGGTGTATGGCAAACTTTCCCCCACACCGGTAGGCTTACAAAGTGGGAGTAACATCCTTGTGGTTTACATTCACCGATGTGACATCATAAGCATGTGCAAGGAAACATGATAGATCCTTGCGAACACACAAACAGCCATGAAGGGATTAGCCAATGGACATTGTAGCGATGATGTGGTCTGCGCTGACCATCGCGTCATCCTCATATTCGTGAATATCAAACTCTCAAGACGTCGGGAAGCTCAAACCCCACTGGTTGGGACCATTTGAGATCGAGCGAATGCAAACCCCAGTCGTCGCTCGACTTCATCTCCCTCAAAGCATGGTAATCCACTCTATCTTTCACATCAGGAAGCTCAAGCACTACCAGGACTCAAGTACAAACTTCCTGAGTAGAGACATCGCAGCTCCACCTCTTGTACAAGTGGATGGAGATACGGAGTACGTAGTTGAAGATATCCTCGGACATAGGTGCTGTGGAAAAATGACTGAACATCTGGTCATGTGGCATGGCTACAACGACGTGCACAACAACTGGGAGCTCTACGACAACCTCCAAGATATCGATCATTTGATCAATGCCTACTTTCGCTGTCATTGGCCTATATCTGTTAGCGCGCCAGGACGTCGCAACTAAAAGGGGGGAAGTGCTATATTCCCGACTTACACGACTCCCTAAACTCTACGAATGGGCATTTCTGTCATTACATTCATGGCCCACTGACATCGACTTCAGGATTTTTATGTTTTTTGGCCAAGGGCATTTTGTTCAGCTGCCCCAACTTCCAGTGCTCAGTTCTAGAAGTTGCTGAGAAATTCGATCACTTTCCGCAATGGCTGACCGAATGATGTCAAAACGTCGATGACACTTCGGTCCACCGATGTCGACGTTTTGACATCATTCGGTTGACTTTTGGACGGTGCTAGACTTTTATAAAGAAGCGCAGCGACATTCTCAAAGCCCTCCGACTTCTCGATGGAGCTTCTTGAATCAGCCTCTCACAGCGCAACCTCGTACGCGTCACTTGGCTCGAACGGTGATGACCCGAATTATGCCTCAATCTCATTCTTGACATTGTACATATGTGCTCAACGTCCTTGAAACTTGTCATCAAAGTACACATACTTCTCAATACAAACTATCCATTTGTCCCAAACACCCGAAGCATAACTTGTCCTGCACCTAGGTGGTTCTGTAGAAGCGGAATCACCTACGTTCTGCTCAACATAACACAACTACCTACCAGGATATTGTCAAGAAAAAGGAAGACAAAGCAATCAAGGTACAGGTAGAAAATATTGTTCATGACCGCCACAAATGTCACAGGGGCTTTGATGATTCCAAACGGCATATCCGTGAACATGAAGTGCCTATATCTTGTGCATTAAACCGTCTTCTCAATGTCCTTATTGGAAATACGGATCTAATGATAGCCGCTGCATACTTCGATTGGTCGTCATCATATTCCTCATCAAAGTTTGCAATCTCAGGAACCCTCTTCTACGGTGATGTTGGCTGTTCAAATGGGTGATCAGTCAGCATTGATTATTCGCACCGGACGAGAGGCTTGCTGTCAACTTCTGTCCTCATTGTTTCCTGTTTCTCATCCTTTTCTCTATGATTTCACCCCATTTTTGGCATGTTACTGTTGCTTCCGACACTCGTGCAAAATGTGCCCCGGCTTCTTGCAAGTCCAGGATAGCCATCAATTATGTTGATCAACAACGTCGATCTCCTTCAAAGACAAGGTTTCTTCCAACTACGATTTTTTGCCACCATGATATACATTGTGACCTTGGGAACACCAGCCATTGGAATCTTGTATCTGAGCGTAGAAGTCATTACTTTCACTACAATCAGTTGTTGTTATCATTTGTGAAAATTCATCTTGGATGCCAGACATTGTATTCACTTGTCTGATGTCACACTTGTTTTCTTAGTAACAGAGTTTCTCAGGGGCAAGGTCACTACCGGTTATGATTTCACCGAAAACACTGCCATGCTAGAATGCTGATGCAAGCATTGCTACTTGTACCATGCATTGTCAAGCCCAAGGGGTCTGTCACCATTTGGGCGTCGGACTCATCAGTGTTGCGCTCTTTGCCACAAAGGTTGTTGCTGCTGCCTGGTTTGCTTGGAGGACATCATTGCCTGCATGCTGCTGCTCCGGCATCACTGGACTCTTTGCCCGTTACTACTACTCGTTTTGGGAACAATCGCTTTGTTCACCATCATTTTCACAAAGTTAGCAATATGTTTGGACAGTGGAGATATGCTGAATACTCGTGCAAGGTTTTTGCCATGTAGTAATTGTGGCGGTTTCCCCTTCAGTGTTGCTGCACTCTGATACCAAGTGTTACACCTGGTCGAACATCGATTGTTCACTGGGATGAAGTTTGAAGCAGAAGAAGATGTGAGAAATGGGGAATACTGGATAAATTGTATTTAGCCATAGGTTTAATTTGATTAGAAGTTTCTAATATGTATAGAGGATGTACAGTATAACGTGGAATACAATGAAGCATATGTTGGATCTTGGGTGCTGGAGTCACGCGTCGTTTTCAATATTGTGTTTTGAGTTATTTCTTTAAGAAACTTTGCCAAGAAGTTTGGGGGTTCTGAGATTATCATGACGCGTCCTTATAAAAGTCTAGTACCATGCATAAGTTGAGAAAACAATCAAAGCATCAATAAATTTTGTGAAAGGTTCATCAACCATTCTAGAATGCTGTTGAGCTTTCCAGAACTTTTGATAACATGACATTGGAGGTTGGGACAGATGGCCAAAAATCCCACGGTCAGCCAGGGAGTTCAACGTTTGCTGGGTTACAAAGGTAATGATAAATACACACTCATGGAGTTCAAGGACTCCTACATGTCTGTGACGTCATCATATTGGGGTGTTGTACACTCGTGTCAAGCAATGTGTGGGACTCCATATTGTAAGAGGTTGCCCAAAGGAACTCTGATAAAAATCTAGGAGAGTTTAAGACTACCAAGAAGTATTTCATAAAACTGTAGCATTGTCAAGAAGTAAAAAAAACAGTGTCAAAACATTAATATGGTTTGCAATAACCGTTAAAGAATGCTTCACCAATCAGCTACAGGAATTTTGGCCATCTGCACTGACCTTTGGTGTTCCATTCCATAAAGTTTTGAAGCGTTCAACCACTTTCTTGAAGGATCGACACACGGTGGGTTATGGAGGACAGAAATACTCACACACAGATTTTAGGAACTTGTGGACATCTGGGACGTACCACTTTCTCTCCTTTTAGCCACGACATCCCATTGCTTTGTGAGAGGTAGGTGGAAGCTGGCTAAAACACATGTCATTCTGATAATCAATGTTCCGTAAGTTGTTGTACAACTCCTAGTTACTGTACACTGCATCATAGACCTGCCATTGGACGAGACGCTCTGTGAATTTTCCATGGCGTTGGCATCCTAAAATATCATTGACGATATACAATGTACCCTCATCTGCTTGGGCGGGAACACATCTCGCCCAAGGAATCTGCTGATGTGGAACATCGGGTGCATAGCTATGTAGCCTTTTAGTTTGAGTTTTGCAATGACAGTTGTCTGCATCACCTTGACTGCTAACGATCCCAACCACCAATTGAAGCTTCTTACAGTTATTTCCTGGCAAACAGATGTTTACACTACTAGTTAAGATGCAGTCACTGACATGGAACTAGGTATCCGTTTGATGTTTATTGGCTGCTGGCTTCATAGGCGCATAAGTCTGTGTGAGTGTTTGGTGAGTCTTATTCTAAATACTCTAGAAGTCTCACTTCTGGATGTCGACTATCAGTTTGCTGCTCGAACTCTGCAAACCCGTCAGAGTTGAGGGGGGTTTTCCATAAAATACCTCTTATAGATATCTTTGGAAGTAGCCAAGAAATACCTGAAGCACGGAGCCCAAGCATGGCTAGTCTACATGAAAGCAAGGGAAGCAAAAGAAAGTGCAGCAGCTAAAATGGCACCCGCATCCTCGACGCCTGCAACTCCCTCGGTGTAGCAACATTGAGGGAATTTGCGGAACTCACTGAGGAGTTTGAAGGGATTTTCCCTGAAAAACTGCCACGAGAGTTACTGCCCCAACATAACGTTGACCATCAAATTGACCTGAAGCCGGGCAGCTGATGAACAGTGAAGGGGACCTATCGGATGAGCAATAACGAGCTGACTGAGCTAAAAAAGCAGCTGGATGAGATACTCGGTCAGGGGTTCATCAGGCCCTCAACATCACCCTACGCGAAATTGATGCTTTTTGTGAGAAAGAAAACAGAAAAAATGCAAATGTGCGTGGACTACCGGGCATTGAACAAAATCATTTTGTAAACTGTGTGACACCTGTCAAAGACGAAAGTCTCATCACAGCGCTCACCTGGTCTACTTCAACCCCTACCCATTCTGATCGGATTGTGGGCTGACATCAGCATGGATTTCATGATGGGACTACCCGCCGGGGTATAAGCCATCCTCGTCATGGTGGACAGATTTTAGCAAATATCGCACTTTGTTCCAACAACCACCACCGTCACCACAGAAGGAACAGGATGACTGTTTTGAAATCAAATCATGCGGCTGCAAGGAGTGTCACATACCATCATCAGCAAAAGAGACGGCCGCCTCACTAGCTATTTTTTGCGGAAATTGATGATGCATTACGACAGTCGGATCAGCCTATCGACAGCGTTCCATCCTCAGACCAGCAGACAAACTGAACAAACCAATCAAATGCTCAAGAATCTCCGCTGAACTTTGTGCGAGCCAACCGACACCGATTGGGCGGCAAAACTGCCAACTACCAAACTTGGAAACAACTCCACCACTTCAACCGCAACTGATAAAACACATTTTGAAGTGGAATTCCTGCCACACTGGTAGGATAACAGAGTCAGAGTAACATCCTCGCGGTTGAAATTCATCGCCGCCACTTCACAAGCATCTAGGAAGAACATGGTAGACCCTCGCTAAGACACAAACAGCCATGAAGCGAGTAGCTGAATCATCATAGCGATGACGTGTTTTGCCCTGGCGATCACATCATCCTCAGCTTTGTGAATATCAAACTCTCAGGATAGGACTTGGCAAAGCTCAAACCCCACTGGTTGGAACCGTGGGAGATCGAGCAAATGCAAATCCCAGTCTTCACTTGACTTTGTATCTCTCAAAGCATGATGATCCACCCTGTCTTTCACATCAGCAAGCTCAGGCACTACCGGGACCCAAGTGCGAACTTCCACTGTAAGGAAGTTGCACCTCTGACTCCTGTACAAGTGGACAGAGATACAGAGTACATAATTGAAGGTATCCTTGGACAACAGCGCCGTGGAAGTATAACTGAACATCTGGTCAAGTCGCATAGCTACCATGTTGCGCACAAGAACTGGGAGCCCTACGAGAACCTCGAAGACGTCAATCATTTGGTCGAGGCCTACTTTCGCCATCACTGCCCTACGTCTCCTAGTGTGCCACGACGTTGCAACTATAAGGGGGGAAGTGTTACACGAGTCCCTAAACTCTACGAGTGGGCATTTACGTCATCACATTCATGGCCCACCGACATCGACTTAAGGGTTTTTATGCCGTTCAGCCGAGGGAATTCTTTCCAATTGCCCCGACTTCTTGTGTTTAGTCCTAGAAGTTTTTGAAAAATTCAACTACCTTCCGGAATGGCCAACTGAAGTGTCACATGTTGAAAAGTTGCTCCTCCGCATGCCCAAGTGCGGCGCTGGAGGCGCCAACGAGCCGCCAGAAAGAGGAAAATCCACTCCGGCGGATTTGGCGGCTAGAAGATTGCTCAGATCCTAAAATGGATGATTTTCCATCAAATTTCACGAGTTGCTAAATCTGCTGGAAGTTGTTTCACCAGAATCGGACAAGTATCGAGGGAGATATGGCCTGCCAAAGTTGGGGTGTGCGCAGCGGCTTTGGCAGCCGGCTGCGACTCGAAATCCGGTGGATAATCGACCGTACCGAGTAACAAAAGTACCATCTGGAGATTTTGCTTCAGAGGTCTGCCGAGGCGTCTGGTGGGTGATCCACTCGATCCTGTACTGGAGTTTGTTACTAAGGCTCGGCATCCGAAACTCACTAGTACGTTTTGTTACTTGGGGACTTCGTCAAAATTCTGACTACAGGTCCACGGACAGGTTTCAAACCTTGTCACACCTCATCACCAAATACGACCCCAAAGTGGGGGAGGTGCATGGAAACATTGCAGGGGACCCCTACACCACGTGCAATGGGATCTGTGCCTTGGGAAAGGCGCTTCACATGTGAAGGAAGGCGCCACGGCGTGTGGCGGCGTCAGGCTTCTGTGGTGGGTGAGACCTGCGCTTTGGCAAGCGTAACTTGTGCTGCGCTTGGCCGAATCATGCGCGGTTTGGTGTGGTGGAAATTTCATAATTAGTCCCATAAATGTTGTGATCATGTTCATGTACAAAAGCTAATGCAAAATCACGTTCTTCCCATCGCAAAAGTGATTGTCTCTAGATTCCTACTCACATAGCGTGAGGCGACCAGAAAGCTCACCCTCAGTCTCATGTTCGTCCAAAACAGAAGAAGCAAACCACCAAGAGACGATCAGAAAAAAATTGGGACCGCATCCAGCGGATTCCCTGACATCACAAACCATATCGATGTTTTGATATCATACGGTTGACTTCTTGATGGTCTAGAATTTTATGAAGAAGTGCCATAATATTATCAAAGCCCCCCGACTTCTCGACGAAGCTTCTTGAATCAGCCACTCACAACACGACCTCATACGCGTTGCTCGGCTCAAACGCCAGTGACCCAAATTATGCCTCATTCTCATTCTTGGCATTGTACATATGTGCTCAATGTGCTGGACACTTGTCATTGAAGTACACTTACTTCTTAATACAACCTATCCATCTGTTCCAAACACCCAAATTATCATTTGTCCCACACCTGGATGGTTCCGTAGAAGCCAAACCATGTACATTCCACTCAACATAACACAGCTACATACCAGGATATTATCAAGAAAGAAGAAAACAAAGTAATCAAAGCACGGGTAGAAAACATTGCTCATGACCGCCACAAATGTCACAGGGGCGTTGATGATTCCAAACTGCCTAACCGTGAACTTTGAGTGCCTATATCTTGTGCATAAAACCGTCTTCTGAATGTCCTTATGGGAAACACAGATCTAATGATAGCCGCTGTGTACTTCAATTGGTCTTCCTTGTATTCCTGGTCAAATATTGCAATCTCAGGAACCCTCTTCTATGGTGATGTTGGCTGTTCAAATGGCCGATTGGTCAGCATAGATTGTTCGCACCGGAAGAGAGGTTTGCTGTCTACTTCTGTCCTTCTCTTTGTTTCATGTTTCTCATCTTTTTGTCTATGATTTCACCCCATTTCTTGCATGTTGTTGTCGTTTCCAACACTCGTGAAAAATGTGCCCCAGCTTGCTGCAAATCCAGGATAGCCATTGATCACGTTGATCAACAGCATCAATCTCCTTCAAAGACAAGGTTTCTTCCGACTACCCTTTTTTGCCACCACAATATGCATTGTGGCCTTCGGATCACCAGCCATTGGAATCTTGAATCTGTGTGTTGAAGTCATTGCTTTTGTTACAATTAGTTGTTGTGATGATTTGTGAAAATTTATCTTGGATGCAAGACAGTGGATTCACTTGTCTGATGTCACACTTGAGGCCATTTTTCTCTTGGGAACAGAGTTTATCGGGGGCAAGATCACTACTGGTTATGATTTCACGGAAACACTGAGTTTTTTCTACCATGCTAGACAGCTGACGCAAGCATTGCTACTTGTACCATGCGTCTTTAAGCCCAAGGGGTCCATCACCGCTTTGTAGTCAGAGTTATCAGTGTTGCGCCATTGGTCACAAAGGTTGTTGCTGATTCCTGGTTTGCTTGGATAACATCATTGCCTGCATGCTACTGATCCAGCATTGCCGGACTCTTTGCCCGTTACTACTGCTTGTTTTGGGAATGATCGCTTCTTTTACCATCATTTACACAAAGTTAATGATATGTTTGGACAGTGGAGATATGCTGAATACTCATACAAGGTTTTTGCCATGTAGTAATTGTGGCGGCTTCTTCTTGAGCGTCGCTGTGCTCTGATACCAAGTGTTACACCTAGTGGAACATGGATGGTTCACCGGGATGAGGTTTGGAGCAGAACACGATTTGAGAAATTGGGATTACTGGATAACTTGTATTTAGCCATAGGTGTGAATTGATGAAAAGTTTACAAAACATACAGAGGATGTATAGCATAACGAGGAATACAATGAAGCATATGTTGGATCTTTGGTGCTCGAGTCAAGCAACGTGTGCGACATCGTGTTTTTAGTAGTTTCTTCAAGAAAAATTTCCAAGAAGTGGGGGGCTTCTAAGAATATCAAGTTGCATCTTTACAAGAGTCTAGTACCATCCATAAGTTGTGCAAAAAAAAATCAAAGCATCAATACATTTTGTGACAGGTTTATCAACCATTCTAGAAAGCTATTGAACCTTTCAGAACCTTAAAAAACATCGGAGAGAGGCGCTGACACTGAATCGTAATCCTTCTTTATTCAACAGAAGTAGTTGCAAAAACTTTATAAAAAAAAAAAAAGTTCCAAACGTTGGTGGGCGTCCACCAGCGACAGCCTCCTTATTATTTGGGTCCTTCTTAATCTGTCCACTGCCAATGATGTGATCCCAAATCTCAATTGAATGGCAATGAAAGTCATACTTTAGGATTTTTTTTGTAGTTACTTTCCCTTTGTAAACTGATAAGATCGATTCTAAGATGTCCATTGAGATCTTCCGGGATGCGGTTGTACAACAGGATGAAAACAAGATGCAAGACCAAAAAATCATGTTTGTACAGCCAAAAATGTTGTTCGTGGCATTCATGAGTCCAAAGAGCATGGCTGTGAACTCAAAGTGCCCATATTGGGTGTGGAATGTCATATTTTGGATGTCCTTACTGAATACCCAGATCAGATGATAGCTACTCTGCATATCTATATTGGTGAAATCCCTTGTCCCGTAGAGTTAGTTGAAACATTTTTTAGCTTGGAGAAGAGGGTCGCGGAATGTGTTGGTAAAGGAAATTATGCAAGAATGATTTCTTTGTACCTCATTGTTCAAGTCCTTCAGACCATTAAGTTGTGTAGATATTTTGTTTTTCATTAATATTGGTTCATGAAGGCGACAAATCAGAGTCTTCCTTTGATGATTTTCCTCCAAAAACCCTTCCTTTGGTTCGCAAAACCTAGCTTGTAAACCTTTTCATTACTAAAAAACTGAAAAAAAAAAAAGAAAAAAAAAAACTCCTCCATCCGATAGTACAGGGACTGTTTCACAAGTTTTGTTAACCCTGGTTGCACTCTTAGCTGTATCAATTGTTTTTAATCCTTGTAATCCTTTTCAACATTTTTTATCTCAGGAACCTTCACCTGTGACGATGAGAGCTGTTTTGGTAGGCAATCGGTCAATGTGTATTTTCTTTTACCAGACAGGACTGTCATTTTCTACTCTTATCCTCTACAGTTCCTTGACTCCTCCATTCATTTTGCAGTACCCCCCCCCCCCCTTCCCCTTTGGGCCTGTCGATGATATCTGTGGAAGTCGAGCAAGATGTGCCCTGGCTTTCTACAAGTCTTGCACATCCTTTGGTGGCGCTGCCAAAAATCATCGATATCCATTTTCCTGGAGGTGTCTATCAACAGGGAATTTCTTCCACCATGATAAGGATTTTGCTTTTGGGGTCACTCGCTGGTGGATTCTTGCATCTGAGCATTGTAGTCAGCACTGCCAATCTAGTCTAATGCTAAGTTCATGCACGGTAGGTTGTATTGAATTTTGAATATTGCGATGGCTTTTCAAATGTCTTGCTTGAAGCTGTTTTAGTGAGTAGTACTTGAGGGGCGATGTCACTACTAGTGTCTATTTGTAAGAAAACAAGCTATGATCCGCCATGTTGGACTCCTTACAGTGGCATTGAAGCTTTCACTGTTCATTGGAATGCTTGTTCAGCTTCATGAGTTGTTCAAAAACAGCATGCACAAATTCATTCCAGTTCTCAAATGGATCCAAAGAAGCTTTCCACGTCAGATTGTTCTGTTGAATGGTTTGAATGCCTTCGGTTGAAAATGAAAGAGTGGTTGCTTGAGCTGCCAATTTGGCTCCACCAATCTTGTGCTGCCAACGGATGTGCTTCGGATCATGCCACCAACTCAATGTCGTGTTAGGCAAAATCAAGGCCATAAGATCAATTCAATTTTGATTGTTTTCGACTCCAACAGCGGTGAAGTACATCTCTAGAGTCTTCAGCCACATCGTGACCATCTATCCTTTTTTCTGGTAGGATAAAAAGGCTCGGGGAATACCGGACTTGGGCTTCATTTGGGAGTTGGTTGTTTCTCTCAGTGAGTGCTAATCACTATGCACGCGTATACCATAGCTCCTCCATCACCACCAACTCATTGGCAAAAATGGTTATCAAGGCTCTCAAGTACTGATATTACTCCAGATCAATGGCTCGCACAACCGCTCTCACATCATTGACCAATGAGCTTCTTACTCTCAAGCGGATCAATATGATGTCAAAGAATTCACTGACTCTACCTCTAAGCTGGAATCTCTTTGCACGCACCATTACTACACCTTTCAAAATGCTGGAAAACAAGTCCAGCACATGGTACAAGCTCCAAGGACATCGTCCGCAGTTCACATGGTTGGGTACACATGATGTTTTTGCAAAATCATCATCGGTAGTGGTATCCCCCTGAAAATACTCTATTTTTACAACAACAACCTCTAGCATGAAATCCGGCAAAGAGCTGTAACATTTGGCACAATTGTAATTGACAAAAAACTCTAGTCTGATGGAGATTGATGCTGTCAACGAAGAGGATCAATGGCTATGTTAGACTTGTGGGAAGTTGAGCCACATATTCTGCAATTGTCGGAAGAAGCATCAACAGGCAAAATGGGGAAGGGGGGTTTGTAAAAAACATTGGATGAGTCAGGAAATAGGAACGGTCAAGAGTAGATGGTGCAGCTCAGGTCCAGACGGAAAACTCTACACTGACTGATTTTCCATCTTAAGATTGCAATGCTGCAAATGAGGGATCATGAGATTTGTGAGACTTGACAAAAAACACGAGAAGAATCAACCAATATGGGTATGGGTGAAATTGAAGGATTCCAAAAGTCACAAAATGGTACTGGCATGATTAGATAGGGGAGAGCTCCAAAATGTTTATGAGGAATGATATGATTCAGAAGATAGGTTCAAAAACTGAATCATGAGTGTTTGAAGTAAAAGCTATTGACAGAATATTGTACATTAATTTACTTCACAAAGCTCCCCAAATACGTGCTAAATGAGTGAACACACACAGAATCAATGGGTGAGATTTCTCACATTGGCACAATCCGCAAGTGGAATGGATTAGCTGTGCTGTCTACAAGAGTATTTATGACAGAAGTGTAAACCTGCTAGTGATTAAGTATTGCACGATGCAGTGGTGGTTACAAGAAGCAGCAGAGGAAGAAATTGCAGAGGAGCTTCTAGAGAACACAACACGACAACACAAATCATCCATTTTTCTCAATGTGTCCAGAAAACATCTTTACTGAGGAGCTCAGCCGTAGCTCATTCTCTAGCTAATTCTTGGAGAAGAGGACATAATTGCAGTGGATGATGGAGCAGAACCATCATCCTCATTAGTATCCTAACCGACAATGTCTGTAGAAGTATCAAAAGAGTTTGCACCGCTCATCGAGGGGTTCTGAGGATTCGTTTCCAGAAAAATGCCCCAAGAGTTACCTCCAAAACACAATGTCGGCCACCAGATTGATGTGAAGCTAGGAGAACAGCCTTTATGGCTGAACCTGGATGAATTCATGGTTTCCTACCGTGATAACATCATAATGTACAGTCGCATGCTGGAGAATCAAAATGTAAACCACCATTAATTCTACAAACTTTCATAAAGAGAGGAGTGTTTTGGACAGATCTTTAATCTGTTCATCATTTGATTGAGATTTCAAACCAAATCATCAGCAGCAGAAATATCACAATGATTCTTAAAAAAACGGGCTCAAGTCTTTGATTGATTGATTTCCAATGACAGCAAAGACCTCAGAGTGTTTTTTGCTTCTTCATTTACTACCATCAACTCATTAAGGAGTACACCAGAGTCTCAGTGCCTCTATCTGATCTCACTTGTAAAACCACTGAGTGGAGCTGGAGGGACAGAAAACAAGGAGCATTGAGATATTTGATGAATTCTCTGACCTCGATTCATACTTCATGAATAGCGTATCCAATGGTGGATTACATCACAGCCACCAACATGTCTGATTGAGCAATCATAGCCAATCTCCTCTATGACAACAACATTGGAGAACAACCACTTGCGTGCATGCCGTGAAAACCACGTGGGCTGTAACTGAACTAAAAGGTACACAAGAATGAAGTGTTGGCGGTTGTGCACACGCTCAATACGCGGCAGTGCTTCTTGAAATGCCGACGCTGTGTCATTTTTGCTGACCATCACACACTCAATTGATTCAAGATTCTGCCAAATTTGAACCATCCACAAACTCAATGGATGGAGTGCTCTGAGCCCAATTTCAACTCCAACATTGAGTATCAACTGGAGAAATCCAGGTCAGTACCTGGACCGGCCAGGATTCTCTCAGGCAATGAGCAGACTGAATGGCTGAGATCAGCATACTACAAGTCAACTGGGACCTATACTTCAAGTAACTTTTTGAGAGGAGTTACAAGGAGTTCAACAGGTACAATAAAACCAAATTTTGAGTTGGGGCACTGTACTGGTAATGGCGTACCAGAAATCATTGCATGATTCAGATAGGGTTTGGTTCAGGATAAAAAAAAAGGGATTCGCAGGAATCCCTTTTTGAAGGGATTCCTTCCCCTTGAGAAGCGTATTGGGTAGGGGATTATAGGTAGAACTTGCGATCATGTTGATGAGAAAGAAGTAGATGAGGAGCATCAATATCCTGTACGTTCCATTTTCACTTCATAAACAATGCAATACATTCTGGTGAGGGGAGGGAAGTCTTTGACATGAGGCTGGGTGCAAAAATTGAAGAATCAGACATGTACCAAAAATGAACCTCCTTGAGAAAAAAGACACTTGATAAAGTATAACACACATTCCAGTTCATGAAAACTCGTTTTACCTAGAAGGAATCGATGAGCTTACACTGTTTTCTTCCGATAATGTTTAAGATGTTTTATGCGCAATACGATGTACATGTGTCTGACTTACTATACATATACAATTGTAGAGACAAATGTTTTACCTTCAGTACTTCACATTCTAGGAAACCTCATATCCTACCATGTCTGGAAACATATAGTTCAGTTTATATAACGGCCGTGATCAACCATACCTATTCAACTCTAGATAACAAAGACACTTACCATGAGCACCAGTGAAATAAACTCAGAAAGCTTACATGAGAACCATTTGCTTCCCATATGACAAGTAATGACTACGTGAAACTACTTGGTTTCAGTGTGCTCATGGAGTTCTGGGAAAGATGAGTAAAATTAGCATAATGAGGGCTCCCTTTGTATATTCTTTCATGGAGACGGATCACACTTAAAATATACACACGCCCCACAGTCCACACCCGTTCCAAAGATATGTTTGAAAAAACAATACAAGACTACGTTCTTCCCGTGCACTGTGGGGAAGAGTGAAGGGATTGGTGAAAACAAATCTTTTAGGAGAGATCATACTCAATGCACGCAAAAAGAAAAACAGTATATGAAAGGACCTTGAATTATCATGTATCAAATTCTACCAGTTGGCTTAGGTTGGAAACACCCCTGTCCTCCTCACACCAGCAAGCATGTCTGCAAAGACTGTGCTCCTACACTCATTAACACAGGAAAAACTGAGCAGAATCAAAGATAACAGCTGCCGTGGCTACAATATCTGTACACGATGCAATAAAGAGGTCTGCAAGAGATGTTTTTCCGGTTGCAGATATTTTTATTTTGACATTGTGGAAATGGTTATCTGCAACGTAGCTTTTGCACCCAAATGTGAATTCCAGCTGATTTTTCTGGTTGGCCGATAGGTGTTTCTATGGGTTATTGATAATCATGGGGCACATGAAGGTTCTTGGTTTCCATTTCAAAGATCACAGTGTATTCATGAATGACTTTTAAAAAAAAATGAGGAGAATTAGAAGTGGGAGGAAGATGGGAAAGAGAACGAACAGGAGGAGGGATAAAGAAGAGGAAACAATTAACTCTAGCTTTACTTCTGAATATCCTCTAAGGACCTTGTTGGAGATTGTTTCTGAAAGTATTGTTCCATTTGTGTAAAAATCTGGGCACCTCATGGATGAATAAGCCAGGGATTTCATGAGGTTCACCTCCCACAGAATCACAATTGGACAACGGTCACTTGTAAAGGCTCATGCCCAGGCTGCCTCTGATGAGCAACAAATTTCCAATGCGTATGGCTCACGTTAATGAATCCTTTGGTATTGTGACCCTCACTACCATGTCTCTTATGGTAGATAAGAGGCATGGTACCATTCTGATCTTGCTGATCCTTTGCCTACCCTCTCACTTGCATATCCTCACTCCGTCATGTTGCTCCTTTTTTTGTCTCTAAGGAGAGCTCCCAATCACACATCGGCACATGGGTTGTGTGCCTCTGTTTATCCCACACTCTCCTTGTATACCCATTTCCTGTCAAGGCTAAATCCCTGGAATTTATTCATTTGCATTGCTTCCATAACTTTGCTGCACTCTCGTGTACTCTGTTACTTCTGCTTGATTCCACTCTCACCATCTATGACTGGAGACGTGGTATCATATCTTTAGGCAATATCATCAGGTGTCGTTTGACCAAGTCATTGCATCTTCTATAGCAATACCTCCCTTCCTTTGGTTAGAGCTATATTCCTCACCCTTTCACTGTCTATGCAAGCTACATCAGTTCTGCTTGTCCTGCAGCATCCACTCAGCAACATCTCCTCCAGGTGGTTTTGCTGCTCCATCTCCTCATCTTCATCTGCAGCTTAGTTCAGTAGTATGGGGCTGCATTGCTCCTTTGGCCTCCGATTCATCTCTCATTCTGACTTCACCCAACATCCATGCTCAATGATTGTGGTGAGTTTCATCTCCTTTGGTCACGGAAAGCTCACACTAAAAGGTGAGCCACACTCTGTTGCAATTTTGCTTGAAAGCTTCCTGTCATCTCTTTCTTCTTGCTTTATGTTTGCACTGCCATGAACTAACCCCGTCATGCAGTTCTCAAGTTCTCTGCCTTCCTGTACACATCATCAACATTTTTATTCACCTTCTGCTTTCACCAGATAATGTAATCCCCACTTTCAACAATAGTGTCGCAATCTCACAGGGTTTCTCTGTCCACAGTAGCCTCAACATCTTCAGTCTCATCGGTTCAATCTAATTCATCGTCAGCAGCATCAGGATTGCCTTGCACATGTAGTTTCATGCCTCCACCCACTTCATAAAGCATTCTTCTCAAATCTTCATTACTGTGCCCTGCCAACCAGCATCCCATGTCTGATTTTTTTTTAGATTCTAGATCACCTACAGCAGTATCTATTACAGAGAAAACATGTTACCCTCTCTTGGTTTTGCGGAACCAATGGTGACCTCAAACTGGCACATTGGTAGGAGTACTCCATATTTTCTAGTTTTCCCGACCAGTTATGGTAACTATGGACGATGGCAGCCTGTGTCCCATTGGTTCCAAGCTTGAGGGCAAACATGCCCTCTTTGTTTGATGTGCACCGCCAAGCTGCACTAGCCAACTAGCAGGTGAGGCTTGACTGGTGAGCATCACCCATAACAAGTTGTAGCACTTTAACTTGAAACATGCATAGTCTTCTTGTTATAGAAGCCTAAGATTTGTGCTGTCAGGCTTAAAAATTGATACTTTTACAGGATTTCTGTTTTCATTGAATCCAAAGCAGCTTCCACGTTGTAATGAGAACTGTCCTGGAGGGACAGCTCTGGGCCTGCGCACCATGATAGAAAAAAATAAAAGCCTTAAGGGTTTTTGCCGCATCGTTTTGCAAGTTTCTCTAGGGTCAACAAGCCACAGGAGAGCATAGAGGCCAGCAGGTCTGTGCGCATGGCCTAAGTCCTCCAGACAGTGAGAGTGTTAGGGGAAATCAAGTGTTTTCTCCCTCGTACCAACATGGTGTGCCTATCTGTGGCTCTTGGGTTGCACATGGTGTCTGGGATGAATAGCTTGGCTTTGGAGGGTCCCAAGAAAATACTGGAGAAATTCCCATAGAGCTTAGGGCTATCGGCAAAAATCTGGTTACAAAGAGGACCTGGATCATTCCTGTCAAGATTTTCTTGGCCTGCACAGCATGGTGTGTACAATTTGGGAGTGTTCTGGAGTATCCTCTAAAGAAAGAAAGAAGCACAGATCCACCCAGCAGGCATCACGGGTGAAGTTGCGCACGGCGGCAATGGAAATCTGTCAGCCGTAGCCACATGCAGCAACACAATTGGACTGTCCGTGACCTTCACTGTGGTGGCCATGGCGTAGCTTGGCCTGGGGTGGTAGGATCTCCCCCCCCCCCCCCCCCGCTGGACATGGGCAAGTTTCTTGCCTGGAAATAACCGTTCCTGTCTTCACTGGATGCGTTGGGTTGGAAGATATCTACCTGATGGAAACTGCAACAGACCTCAGGGAGGTGATCAAGATTACCAAGAGCATCCTCAGAAGGACCAATTTTTTTTGAAGAGAGTTAAAGGTTGCACAGACAGTTCTAAAAGAAGTGTATGAATGATTGCAGAGAATGTGCACGTACGAAGTGACTGTCTAACAAGCCCTTATGTCTGTGAATTTCCAAAAAGCCCTTATGTGCCTCATTTGTTTAAGGGAGCACGAAATCATGCTCTTTCAGAAACTCATCTCTAACACACTCCCAGGCTAACGGGATGAGTGGCAGTCACATTCACATGCACGGAAACCTCCTTCTCCACCAGATACGCGGACAATAATACTTTGGAACTCGTTTCTGGTGTCTCTTGAAGGTCCTCCAGCCGAGTCTTGGCCTTGAAGGGCACTCTCATCCTCCCTGGCCAATAATCCTGGCCATATCGCTTGTTGGTGTTGTCAGCTGAACCGGACCCACGACCTCCAGACTATGCATGATCATATCTCATTCAAACCAACTTCAAATCGAGTATCGTAAAACACCATCTCTGCAACTGAAAATCCAGGTGATTTTTATCAATAAACCTATTTTTGTCACTTTCTGGCACCTTCACATCCATCAGTCTTCCACTTTATGAAAATTAAATCCACACAATTCCGCATTGTCCCCTCAGCTGCTGAAAGCGGTGTGCAACCAGTGGCTTGGTCACAAATTTTTCCAACATCATGTTTGAAGGACAGAACTCGATCTACACCACCTGCTTTGAAATGAACTCACAGATGAAGTGGTACTGCAGGCTGATCTGCATGGTGCGAGCGTGAAACTCGGCGTTCTTGGTGAGAGCAATGGGACTGATACTGTCACAGTAGATGGTGGTTGTTGCGGTCAGCTTCTGCCTAAGACTTGCTGGCAGTTCACACAGCCACACTGCTTCCTTTGCTGCTTCAGTCAAGGCTATATCTGCAACACTCCAGGATCTGCTACGGCACGCTAATCTGTGAGTTACTCTCTACTACATGGCTTCATCAAAGGTGGCTGGGTAATTGGTGATGGTGAGGAAGAGGAGCTCGAAGTCAAAGGAGTCCAATGAGGGTAGAGCAGTGCACAGGTTCAGCCGCTCTCCCCTGCTTCACTTGCTTCTTTTCAAGCCTCTCGGACCGCTGTAGCAACTCTCTGTTTTCCTTAGAATCCTTGTTAAGGTATACAGACTGTCATGGCAGCTGTTGTGCATTGCTTTGCTGCTCCACCTCATCTGATCTAGCTCTTGGCACCTTCTCTTTCTCAGTGCTTTCCACCTCAGTTATCGCAATTACCAAAAATGCCCTCTTCTGCTGCTATTTCTTCTCCCACACCTGGGACAAGTGCAAGAGTCAGTGGAGCTACAGTCATATGGCTCCAGGTCCAGCCCTTTGTGACCTTAAAAACCTTAAAAATGGTACATGGCTGTGGATGACCTTGCCTGCAACAAGGCTGTAGAGGAAGCATCTCATGGTTATGTAACCGAGGAAGACTTCCTTCACTGACTCTGCACCCTACTTGTTACAGCTGCCGGCAGGCATGTGCATGAACGTGCCACACCCGAAGACTTTCATGTGTGTTACAGTTGGCTTGTACCCCGTCCATACCTCCTCCAGCGTCATAAGTGGCACGGCACAGGCGGGGCTCTGGTTTTCAGGTAGACGGAGGTGATGACCCCTTCTGTCCAAAGGGTTGGCCGGAGTTCTGCATCTTGGAGCATGCTGCAAATAGCTCCATGAGTGTGTTTCTGAATTTTCAGAAACACTAATCATCTGCAATGTTCCAGGTGGGGCGGCCTCTTGTCGGATCCCATGACACTTGAGAAAACTTTGGAAGTCATCGGAGAGGTACTCTCTTCCACTGTTTGCAGGAAGTACCTTAAGCTATCTATTATTCTCAGTTCGTGTAACATCAGTCCACACCTTGTAAGCATCAAAGGACTTATCCTTTCCAGCCACATTTTCTTTGACTTGTAATCACTGACTGTGACAATGTACAACCTGATGATAGTCTTTCCCAAGAAGTTCGCCGTTTCACCCAGGTCTATCATGTTGTAGTGCATGGTGAGCAGCTTCTTTGTTTCTGAGATGAGAGATGTAGAGAGAGAGAGAGAGAGAGAGAGAGAGAGAGAGAGAGAGAGAGAGAGAGAGAGAGAGAGCATTTATGGTTAATCACCCCAAAAAAATACACTCGTCATAGATTGTACATGCTTAACGCATACCTTTGGAAGTTTCATGGTACCTTCACAGAAAATGCAACACAACTTAACTCATGATGTCTGCTCACGGACATGCAAGTGTATTTGAATGCTTGAATACAGTAGACTTCTTAGAAGGTTTGCCACACAAAAAAAAAAACACATAATAANGAGAGAGAGAGAGAGAGAGAGAGAGAGAGAGATAGAGAGAGAGAGAGAGAGAGAGAGAGAGAGAGCATTTATGGTTAATCACCCCAAAAAAATACACTCGTCATAGATTGTACATGCTTAACGCATACCTTTGGAAGTTTCATGGTACCTTCACGGAAAATGCAACACAACTTAACTTTTGACGTCTGTTCACGGACATGCAAGTGTATTTGAATGCTTGAATACAGTAAACTTCTTAGAAGATTTGCCACACACAAAAAAAAACACATAACAAAATCCATGGTTAAGTGCTCTATAGCCTCACTTACAGTTCACTTTAAATGACATACATTTGTACTTATACATGAAAGGTGTCAGAACTGCAAGGCGTGACAGTGCCTATTCCTGTACCCAAAACGTAAACGTTTCAGAATCCCCTCAAAGTCACATTCGAGGGGTTTGGACTTTATTTCATTACTTTTCCGGGCTCCTGCTGGGCCCCGCGGTAGCGAGGCCCAGCAGGTTCCCATCTATCGTGGGATGGTTTTTGGACCCTACATTCTAATCATTCGCAAAAGTCCACAAGTGTATAATCTTGTACATTGCACGATACATGCCCCGTTTTTAGCTAAAATACACTACGACTGTGGGGGGAGGGGGGGAAGACGCGGTAACCAGTCCGACGTTGTCTTGTTTCACTATCGGAAAACTCTCTCGCATCAATATTTTCAACAATCGGCGGTGAGCACCCAAAAATCTTTCATCATACCCATTTACAAAACTCCGCTCGTTTGATCCTGGTCGTCGATAACCCTACATTGACGGTTTGCGAGTTTCGGCAAGAGATTATCCCCCAGTACATTAGTGTTTTTTTTTTCTTCAACCACATAATCTGGATACACTGGCCAGAAACACTTCACAGATACACTCTAACCTTATGGGGGTGGGGGGGGCAGCCGGAGATGAAGAACCTCCCCCCCCCAAAATCATCAAAGTGTATTGGGTGAATGTATATGGTGCGTGTATCAAAAGACATGTGATAGGCATGAAATAAGATACAGTAATGTACAATACATTCGTGAACAAAATACATGGTCACCACAATACACACCCCGATACACAATCCTAACACAATCGGTCATCGTGGGGGGGGGGGGGGGGGGGGGGGTGAGAATCCAGGCTACGTGTTGACCGTTTTGTCGTGTTTGTTGATGCGATCGAATGCGAATACATTAGTGGATTTTTTTTCCCATTATCACACAAAATCCATACACTGTCTAGATACACTTAGCTAATACACTCGCGCAAAGGACCTGGTGGAGGTCGTGCATAACGACATGTGCAGATTATTTAAAACGTCGAAAAAACAGCGGCTTGAGATACTTCTTCACCTTCATCGATGAATGCAGCAAGAAATTCTTCGTGCACTTCAGGAAGCGGAAAGGCAAGGTCCTGGACTGGCTGAAGGAGTACGTCATAGCTGTGGAGAAGCAGACTCGCCGGAAGGTCAGAGTGCTACGCAGTGTCAATGGTGGAGAGTACGTGGGCTGCAGCGGGTGGATGAAGCAGTAGGGCATCAAGTGGGAACCCACTACGCCGTACTTACCACCGTCCAGTGAAGTAGCAGAGTGGGCGAACCAGACGCTACTAAACATGGTACGGACCATGCTTGTGGATGCAGGGCTGCTGAAGGTGCTTGGGTGCAAGGCGTAGGCAATGGTGCAGGCAGCAGAGTGATGCGACAGCAAGCTGGAACTGTGGGTGAAGCCGTGCTTGTTCCTTGGCTACAAGAGCGCACAAAAGGCGTACCAGCTCTGGGACCCGCGCACGCAAGAGATCATCCACAGCCGTGACGTTGAGTTTGACCAGCACCTAAGCTTCAGCAGCAATAGCAACAACATGAGTGTTGGGAACATCCCAAAACTGAGGAGTGGTTCCAGCTCCTTGACTACGAGAGGGATCCGGTAGACGTGGAGGACGAGGATGCAGCATTGGAGAGCGGCAGTGCAGCAGGTGTAGTAGGCGATATGGAGGAATCCGATGATGATGCAAATGGGCTGGAAATCCAGCGGAGGAGGCACTACGGGTGCCGAATCTTACACTCCCGGTGGAGTTCACGTTGGGCGTCAGAGAAACATTCTCCGAACGCACCTCCCGTCCAGTCGATGTTTTGCCGGAGCAAGAGAGACCTTCAAGGAGCCATCCAGTCGATGCTTCACGAGAGCAAGGGGAGTCGGCAGGATTGCAACAGCTTGACAAGGTGCCACCAAAACTATCGCGTCGCAGCAAGAGGGAGCAAAGAGCAGGAAAGCGCTTCAACCCAAGCACCGGTCGATGGATCGGCATGACGCGGTGCATGCTGGCTGCATCAACAGAGCCAAAAACCATGCAAGAGGCGCTTGCGTGGCCCAAAGGGAAGCAGTAAGATGCCACCATCAAGTCAGAGTTGGCGTCCATTGTTGAAAATGGCAAGTGGGGGCTGGTTGACAGGTCGAAAGAAACCCAAGTCATCCGCTCCAAATGGGTCTTTTAGACAAAGGTCACGAAAGAAGGTGTGGTGGACAAGTACAAGGCACGGCTCGTGGAGAAGGGGTACGCACAGCGTAAGGGCAAGATTTATGATGAGACGTTTGCCCCCATGGCCAACTTCACAAGCATCCGGGTGATCCTTGCGGTGGCAGCTGCAAAGGATATGGTGCTCCACCAGATGGATGTAGAGACGGCCTTCCATGATGGCATCATCCATGAAACATTTTACATGGAGGTGCCGGAGGGGGTGTACGGGCCGGAGGGCAAGGCGTGCAAGCTGCAAAAGTCCTTACATGGGCTCAAACAATCGCCCCAGTGCTGGTACCAACAGATGGACTGTTGGCCTGAGGGTGATTGTGCACCCTGGAGGGTCCCTAGCAGTGGCTGGTTCACACCACCAACTGTTTTTGGATAGACTGAAACTCTGGAGGCAACTGGTTTAAAGGATGGCAAAAAACTGGTCAGAGAGTGAGGCAATAGTTTTGGCCTCAATTGACTGGGAATGAACACTTGATCAAGGCTCACAAGCAGTGGCACTTTATAGCCACTGATCTAAGCCTTCCAGAACACCAAAGCATGCCAGATGTGGAGCTTCCTAGCAGATCCTATGGCTTCTAGAGTGGCCCTTGGTAGGCTGTCCTTTTCCCACCTATGAAGGCATCCCTTCCTTCCTCTAGAAACTTCTACCCCTTCCTACATTCCTCAGCTTGCTTCTAGTAGGGGGGAAGGTATCCAAAAGACCAAGACACCCCTAGATGCCTTGTAGAACAAGTCACCCCTTCCAGAAGGTGTGCCACCTTCCTGGACCCTCACCTAGCCTTCTAGAACCTTAAGGAGGAATTCTAGAGTTTGAGCTAGCTTCCTGGCTTCTATTTTTCACCTCCCTTGAGGCAGGGCAGAAATTGATCTTGTGGGACTTGAATCCGGGCACCTGCCTTAAGAGGTGGACACCATTAACCACTAAGTCACCTTGGCTTGTCTTTTTGTTGTTCCTTTTTGGAGTCACTCATGCCATGGTGAGGGGCATCACTCCAACATGGACACCTTCATGGCACAACTCGGTTTCAAGCGCTGTGAGGTGGATCACAACGTGTACGTGCGGCATACAAAGAATCTTCAAAAGGTGGTTGCACTCTACGTGGACAATCAAATCCTGTGCTCCTCAGACCTGCCAAGCCTATAACAGCTGAAAGAGCAACAGAGAGGCAGGTTCCAAATGTCGGACATGGGGGAGCTGGAACTCCACCTCAGGATGAGCATTACACGGAACCAGAGGGTGCGCACACTTGAGCTAGGGCAGGCAAAATACGTGGCCGAGGTGCTGAAGCGGTACGGCATGCAAGTCTGCAAACCAGTGTGCAGTCCCGTCTCCACGACCTGAGAACTAAGCACGGCAATGGTGCCGCAAAAGAAAGAAGAGCGAAAGGTTATGGCAGGGATGCCCTACCAATTGGCGGTGTGCACCCTCATGTATGCTATGGTGCCAACTTGACCGGACCTTGCCTATGCAGTGGGCCGAATGAGCAGGTACGTGGCCAATCCAGGGCCACTACACTAGCGGGTGGTCAAGCGCATCCTCCGCTACCTGGAGGCGACGCGGCACACGCGACTGAGGTTTGTCGGCAAGGGGTGGAGCGGAACCCTTACGTCTGGTCTGCTACACATATGCACAATATGCTGGCAATGTTGACAAGCGGAAGTCCACATGCGGTTACGTGTTCTTTCTTGCTGGTGCAGCGATCTCGTAGTATAGCAGGAAGCAAGAATTTGTTGCCACCTCTAGAGTGGAAGCAGAGAATATCGCATTGGCCGAGGCGGTCAAGAAAGCGGTGTAGCTTCGTAGGTTGCTCTGGGAGCTGGGCGTGCCATAGCAAGAGCCTAAGGTGGTGCAAGAGGGCCGATTTGGCTCCATCTTGTTGACCAACAACCCAACACAGCACGGGAGGACAAAGCACATAGACGTGCATTATCACTACACACGGGACGTGGTTGAAAAAGGGGCAGGTGGTGCTATATCACTGTAGCACGCACAACATACTCGCGGATTGCTTGACCAAAACGATAACCGCGGACCGGCACGCAAGGAGCGTGGCAGGGCTTGGGATGACCAGCTATGATGGGCTAGAGGGCGCAGTAGAAGGTGAGTGAGATCAAGGAAAAGCAGCGGGAATGGAAGGTGCAAGGGGGAGAATGTTGGAAATTCGCCCCTCCGCATGCCCAAGTACGGCGCAAGGAGGCAATGAGCCGCCAGAGAGAGGAAATTTCTCGCGGTTGGATCTAGTGGCTTGAGAATTACTTGAATCCTTCAATGGAGGATTGTCCTGGAATGTTGACAAGCTTTTTAATCCTGCAGAAGTTGTTTCACCAGAATCAAACAAGGAATGAGGGAGATATGAGCTTCCAAATTTTTGGTGTGTGCGGCAGCTCTGGGAGCCGGCCGTGACTCAACGCCTAGTGAAAAATCGACTGGAACGAGTAACAAAATGTCCATCTGGAAACTTTTCTCCGGAAGACTGCCAAGGCGTCCGGTGGATGACATCCATCGGATCCAGTCGTGCAGGTTGTTACTGAGTGACTTAGCCAAAATCCTGGCTAGGTGTCTAAAACTCAGTAGTATGTTTTGTTACTCTAGGACTTGGTCAAAACTCCGACTGCAGGTCTGCGGACAAGTTTCAAACCTCATCACACCCCATCACCAAACTCAACCCAAAAGTGGGGGAGGTGCGTCAAAACAGTGCATGGGACCCGTAAATAGTGTGCAATGGGATCTGCGCCTAGTAAAAGGCGCTTTGCATGTGAAGAAAGGCGCCACGGCATGTCCGCCTAATGCATGTTGCAGGCTGAAGCATACATTCGACTCCAATGAAATTCATCACGCAGGGTGATTACTTGGTTTGTGAAGAAAAATAAACTTTTGAATTACTCATTTGAAAAAAGTCATGGTGAAGCAGGTATTCTTGGAATGAAGCCCACTAACAATGAGTTGCCTTTGCAATCGATGGGTGTGGTCAGAACCTTCATTTCCATTGACGAGAGCAACACTAGGAGGTAGGAGCAGATGCATTTCAAGGTACATCCCCATCCTAAAAGGGCTCTTAGGGATGCCATAAACGGCTTTCTGTTATGATAACATCCACACAACTTTGAAGAAGTAATAGTAAGGAATTCGGACCTTTCACCAGTCCTAGTCTTTGGAGCAGGAATGCATGAGCTTTTGTGCATTGAAATGGATAACTCAGTGTATTTCCATGCCTAGAACCATGTTTGTTTCAGTAGCAGGTTGTGTTGTATGCTGACTGCGGGGGTAAGCGCACTCCTGGCAGGAGAGGAGGAATATGGTTGTCTACTCCCGTGACTTCGAATGGTCAATAGTTTCTAGCGAATGCAAAAAATAATCTCTGATTCAGTCACACAGCTCTGCATGTGCTTAAACAGTAGTTACCTTTCCACGTGTATGTATTATTGCCTTTGCGGGATCCATGAACCGTGGTGCTCGGGATTTCCCATTGATGATGCACTGCAGGTTTGGCTTGTAAAGTGAAAAAATCAATCTCTGCTTCTGTTGTATGGCTTAAAGCAACGAAGTTTTTGGAAGGAAGGTAGGGCTGGCCTTTTTTTCCTGGGCTTACTACAGAGCACCATCTGATTCATGGCATTGGAGAACTAAATGCAATCCAACTACTGCGAGGCCAATGCTCAAACTTTATTCTGGACCACGTTAAGTTTCCTGGAACTCATGGACAGAAACTCGTATTGTGCAGCACCGAGTTTGTGAACCCTCAAGCAAAAAATTGATGGCACGTATGTTCGCTTGTTGCAAAGATCGGGATGTGAAGAACACACTCACCGAGTGTGGCCATGAATGGTGAACTACGCAATGGATAGCACCACTGCAATGTCAAATTGATATGTTTTCTCAAATGTTGGAGATACAAGGTTAAGGTTAAAGACTTGGCTGGAACCTTTAGTGACAAAAAAGAAGAGTGAGATGCATCATACAAACGGCAAACTGGGGTACAACGAGGCCCTCGAGAACAGCAAAGAAACCATTCCACATCTTTCAGGGTGCATGTCGGTAGTTTGGTTGGATACTAACAGCTTTGGGTGTGCCATGGTGCTGATTTACTACCAACACAATGTGCTCACATGGTGGTAGTTTCCACCCAAGGCTGTTTCACACACAAGAACAAAAAAAAAAGGTTGTACTCACACTTGTTGCGGCGAGAACCATGCACTCTCACATTTTCATCACCATGAAAAACAAATGGGGCTCAATGCGTTGGTGCATCACATGAAAAGGCGGTTTGGTTGTATGTGTATTTGCAAAACCTTGTCGTGAGTTTCCCCATTGACTTTCACAACTTCGTGGTGGAATTTCCTGGTCACTATCTCTTTCGTGCCCATCCAGTGTGGTGTCCCTTGTTCCACTCTCACATACAGACATGTCTCAACCGCCCCAAATTGCAGGTTTGTACCATGCCTAGTCACCAAACCGCTGATTTTGCACATCCATGTGCGGCCCTTACAATATGTTTGCACCACACCCTCTAGAATAAGACAGAGCTGAGAAGAAGATGTGTTCACACAATAGAAAATCTCTCCCACCAAGGAGACTGCGTCCAAAACAAGCATGGGTAGCGGCCGGTCAACTGGCCATCCTAGTGCCGCGACCAGACCACCTCTTCGCTACCTCCCCACCCAGAGTCTCTCCCATCGACAATTTTCCTCACACCAACATCCAACACATGGAACATGGTCTTGTAAACCATGAGATGAGGCTAGTCCTCTTTNCATGGCCTTGACTAGCATGATGCCTGATTCCAGCATCAACAATGTTCGCATCGATTGAAGATGCAGAAAATGCGGATGGGGACAGGTGCTCGTGGCTGCTGCTTTTGGTGCCGCGTGGGGTCAACCCTAGAGCGGCGATGATGCGGTGGACCGCAGCCCGCCTGCTCTTGTGTGCTGCGGCTTCTCTGTTGCTCGCATGTGGCATCTTTTCTCCTGAAATTCCTTGGGCCACCCACACCTGCAAGCACGTGAGTTGAAGGTTCAAGCGTGCACATAGGAGGAGTAAACAGGAAGGAAAAAAATTCTTGCCCCCATCCCCAACCTCCCCTGCTTTCCTTCTCAACATGGACAGAATAATTGAGCACTCTGCGTCACAAGTACAGCGAGGCTTACCTCTTCAAGCACTTGACTTGATCTAAAGAATTGCTCGCCAGAGAATGTGCGAGCTGGGGCCACGTAATCTGGTGATGGCGTTGGTGAGTCATCATCCACTTGGCAGTCAGAACTGAGACAAGCAGCTGCTGCCTCTTGGGTCGCCGGAATCGCTGCACAAGCACGTAATGGTTTGGACTCTCTTTTCAAAGAATGTTCATGTTGAGTGGCGGCAGCTTTAGAGGAGCTCTCCAAATTAGGAGACTCCAGGAGCAGCAAGTCCACTGAAGCACATCTAAGCTGCCCTGCTGGGCTGGTCCTGTGGCGGAACATGTGCCTGCTGCTGCGAACAACACCGCATGCTGGAGCGGTATTTGGTAACTCTGTTGTTTTTGTGCGACTCAGGCATCCGATCGGGAAACCTGACGCAGAAGAATCCTTGCCAGTACTGCTAGCACTCAGTTGTCCTGCATGTGGCGTGGTGGCCTCCGATGGAGATGCCTCTGAGTCTGCATGAGTTAGACTTAGAGGTGGGACCACCACCTGCAGTTTGGCCACTTTTTTTGCCAGAGAAACCCGCGACAACTGCTGCAATGAGACAGCTCGAAGCTTCCTGCCTGTCGTGGTCAGACCAGCACACGTTGTGGGAGCTGCACCATTGCCCTGCTGCGCGGCAGCAGCGATGGTGCTTCCGCAAAAGCCTTCGCTTTCAGTGTCCACTCTGCTACTTTGGCTGGCTTTGATGTTTCCATCTGGTAATACACCAAAAATCTCCCCCTTCTCGGCGGACTGCAGGCCAAGGAAAGGCAATGAGCTTGTACCTTCATTGCCAGATAAGGGGAAGGGGCCCTCAGTCCCATTTTCCAGCCTGCCTGGCAAGCAACCTAACCAAGATGGGCTTATAGTCCCATCCTGGCTGCCTCTGTCCTGCAACGTTTGTGTGCCGCTGATGTTGCAGTCTTTCAGACCGTCCTCTTCATTTGATGTCGCAGATGAAAGGGCCACGAACTTGCCAGGGGCAGCGGCGGATTGAGCAGTAGAGGCGTTTCCGGTGCCGGGTCCAGTGGGAGAGGCGGCAGTGGTTCCTTGAGATTGGACGAGGGCTTTCCAAGAATCTCTAGAGACCAAACTGTGGCCCGGGACGGCTGCTTGACCATTTGCAGTGAGGTCCTCACAGAGGACTAGCCCATCGCCAACAACAGCAAACACGCATGTGCTTTGTGACCTTGTTCTTGGCGAGAGCTTTGGTGCCGTGATCGCTTCCTCCACACTTGTCATCGGCTCTTTGTTGCGCCCGCTGCTGAACACCTCACTGGAAATAATTGCTTTCTGGCAGCCAACGCTGCAAACGCTGCTGTCCCAAGTGCTGCTGCTCCTACTCATCTTGCTATTGCTGCTGTTTCTGCTTCTGTTGCTACTGGCGCAACTGCTTCTGCTTCTGATGGTGATACTTCTCTTGGTACTGCTAATGCTGCTGCTGCTGCTGCTGCTGCTGCTGCTGCTGCTGCTGCTGCTGCTGCTGCTGTTGCTGCTGCTGCTGCTGCTGCTGCTACTGCCGCCGCCGCTGCTGACAATTGGCGTGTTGGTGTCGATAGTACCGAGGGTGGCACCTACACGGCTCCAATCTCCAGCGCCGCCAGTATTCACATCGGCACTAGCATTCGCATGACCTTTGAAATCAGCATTGGAGTCAGCGTCCGCCTCAACCTCAGCAGTTGCCACATCCAGTGACAAACGCATCATCTTCTTCACTCTGCATCGCTGTGCCCACGGGGCGGCGGAGGGCGGTGAGAAGGAAGGGGTAGATAGGAGGGAGGGGCAGGATGGGTGGGAGGCAGAGGAGGAGGAGGAGGACGAGGAGGACGACGAGGAGGAGGAGGAGGAGGAGGAGGAGGAGGAGGAGGAAAGGAAGTTGTAAGTACAATGATCTGTGTCGACAACAACGCAGAGCTTGGGCGTATTCGTGAAGCCGTGGATTCCTTCAACGGCTCCTTCGGATGCTTCTGCTGCTAGCTTTGTTGCTACGGCTGCCGTTGCTGTTGATGGTCCCTTTGCTGGTGGTGCTGGTCCTGGTGCTGGTGCTAGTGGCGCTGGTGGTGGTGGTGCTGGTGCTGCTGGTGGTGGTGGTATT
>SZWC01005284.1:58978-79646 GCA_023375785.1 Penium margaritaceum
CATATACATATACATATACATATACATATACATATACATATACATATACATATACATATACATATAGATGTACATATAGATATAAATATAGATATAAATATAGATATAAATATAGATATAGATATAGATATAGGTATAGATATAGATATGGATATAGATATAGATATAGCATGTTCTTTCTAATCTACCCTGAAAGTATGGCTATACGTCTAATATTTCGGTAAAGTCAAGGCTGGTCGATTTCTTTCGTATCCGACATGGTGTTGAGGAAGCCAACCCGCGTATTAAGGGTTATCGCTGAGGTTTGACGTATGCGACAAACCTGTCCGCCACTCATTTTTTGCATGTTCGCCCTCAACCATCCACGACGACCGGTGGGTGGGTGAACTTGGGGGTGGGACTAACTCGTATGCCCACTCACCCTTAACCAGCCGTGGCCCGGATGGCTAACACGCACGATGTGCAGTCCTTGTAAGTGATTAGCCGGCAAGCGTTCCGTCAGCCCTAGTGGCTCGTTGCCGTCCTGTAAATGTTTTGGGTTCTGTTTGTCAAGAAACGAAGTTTGGTTCTTGAGCAAAGGACCTGTAGGGAGCTCTCACAGCAAAATAAACTCCCCGCCGAGAGTTGCGGTGAGCTTGCGTTTGACGAACTGCTCGACTTGTTCTTTGCAGAAAGCGTCCTGCCTGAACGGCACAAACTGTACGATCGACGCAGGGATCGACAATAGTGCTAGGTCAATCGAACCGCGTTTCTTCGCCTCAGGACCCACAGGTCGTCGATTCTGGCTGTGTGGACAACACAGGCATGTGGTCCCGGTCGTATAGTGACGACAAAATGGACCATGAAACGTGTGTGGGGATGTCTCATTCCTAGAACTAAACTGACGTCGAAAATCCGATGACGCTGCTCAACATCCTAATGTCATAATCTTTCAGTGGACCACCAATTTCCATCAATGGTGGAGGGACTGACGACTAGTTGCTACTAATTGAATCAACAAAAACTATAAAGCCCCAAAAGGATACTGTAAAGCCCCAAAAGATCAAGTTTCAGAGGGTGGATACAAACATGTCAACTATCCACTGCCATATACACAAAAAACAACATTCTGGAGCGCCAAGCATCAATGTCAAATTCATGAAGATGCACGCTTTAAGTTCAACTACTCAAAAAGGCAAACAACATCGTGGAATTCCTTGAGAAACATGCACAGTAACTCCTCGACTTTGTTGAAGACGACTTAAATTTTCTGCTTTCTACACTAACAAAAGTCAACAGAGTGAAAGTTCGTTGTCTTGTAGGCTCCGTCACCCTTATAGCCACCTGCAAATAACTTTGTAACATGTGGATTTGCTTGAATTCATGGTGCGTTGATCTCCATGAGAATGAGCAAGCCTCTTAACGCGTCCTCTAGATTTGTCTTCCTCCATGGATACCCGTCTTTGTGCTCAAAGTTGTACTCGAGGAACTCCATCCATTGAGTTTGTCTTCGGTTGAGGTTTGGTTAAGTTTTGAGGTAGTTGAGGGAATGATGATCAGTTTGAACCAAGCATTTGCGGCATTTCAAAGAGCATCACCAGATTTTAAAGGCATGAGTATCTGCGAGAATTTCCTTCTCGTGGACAACACAGTTGAACGCCGCTGAATGAAGCTTCTGCGACATGTATGCAATGGGGAGTTCTCTCCCAGCATTATCTTCCAAGAGGAGGACCCTTGTTGCTCAAATGGAGGTGTTTCTAGCCACGATGTAGTGAATTGTTTGATGTGCTGATTGGAGAGTTGGCACCGAGGTCAGAGGCACAGACAATCATGTATGATCGTTCAAAAACCTTTGATAATAGCTTCAAACCCAAGGAAAACTTGTATGTCTCGTACGTTTTTTGGATTTGGACAGTCAGCCACTATGCATATCTTAGTTGGATCCATGGATGTTTTTCCGCCACCAATGACGTGGCCAAGAAACACAATTGAGAGTTGAACAAAGTCACATTCTCAGCTTCTTGTAGAACTTCTCCCATTGGACCTCGAGCATCTGCTAGGGATGTCATCAATGTTCCTCTAGAGTTCCAAATACAAACAACTTCAACGACCACAAGTTTTGTGCTTTTGCATCTGAATACACAATTCTCTAGTGATAGTGTCCTAGAAAACCTAGCAACAGACATGTACTGATTTACAAAAGTAAAAACGGCATTAAAAATATGTTTTATGTATCTAGCCTTACACAAAAATGAAGACTTTGAAGACGGAACTGATGTCGATGTCTACTACTCTAGTAAAAAATAAATTTAAAATCAAAACTTTTTTCTTCTAGGAAACAGAGACAAAACACAAATCAGGAAACTTAGTCAAAGTCAAAGACATGTTCAAACCGAAAAAATATGAGATTTTAATAGACTTAAACTACAAATACAAAGTGTTTTTTTCATTTGAAGTTTGTGTAGTGTTCTCATGATTGCATAATTGTGGTGACTCTTGCTTCATTCCAAACTGAGAGCAACACAATTTGAGTTCCTTACAATTAAAATTTCTTATATTTTGTAAATGGCTTGGCTTTATATCATTGGAAAATGGACCAAATCCCTTGTAAACTAGATACAATTTGAAGCATTTCAATCTTCTATTGCTGTTAAGATTAGCATTAAATCAATTGGTTTTGCCTTCCCAAATTTTTCCAATAATGTTAAAAGCGTAATAGAAAACACTAAACACAATTGCTCATAATTGGAAAACCTATTGAAAACTACATCCCTTATGGAGAACTTCAAATGTCCATTTGACATGACTTCATGTAGTAAACATGATATGATGTCCTATTCATGAACATGGGGAAATGTTAACCTTTGAAAGATGTTCAAGATTCTAACGTGTCTCCATATGCGGCTCCAAAAATGTGTAGAAGTATGTCTCACAGCCAATTCTCATCAAATAAGATGGGATTGATTCTCTGTCAATATGAAAAAAATTCAAGACACATCTCTCACGTAATACACAATATACATGCCCCAATACATCTTGATAAGAGACATTCGTATGAGTTTTCTTGACACTTTAGATTGGAATAATCATTGGGTTAAGAATCGATCATCGTGTGAGAATATCTTTAGAGCAAAGAAAAGGGGCTAAAAACGTTTATTGAATTTCAGCCATACAAATAAACGAATTGAGGACCCTTTCAAGATTTACTCCAAATGGTTAAAGAAGTGGCGCACTATTTTTCAAGCAAAAACGTTACAGAATTCTTCTTGTAAAAATTATAATTTTTCACAACAGCTCAAGATCCACACTTCTTCCTCTTTAAATGTTTTGTTTTCCATGTGTACGACTCTCTTTGGACATCTTTCGTCACCTCCACCTTACTGTCCCCATTGTAAACTTGCCCGCCCTACCTTCTTCAATAGTTTTCTTGTGGAAACAGTTCCACCTTCACCAAGTCGACTACCTCTCTGTCAATTTTATTCACACATCCTCAAAATTCCTTTGCTTCCCATACTATCCAGTAACCATCAAAGGCGTCTACCTTATGTGACCTTTGCTTGTACGCCCTTCTGATCTCTCGTGTATGACCTCCCATGCAATTAGATTTCCTTTCTCCCCTCTCACACCTTTCTGGACAATAACCAATACCAAACATGGTTGTCAATGCAACTAGCCTCCCCACATGAATGTACCAATAAACACCTTCCACATTGCACCGTAATCCATGTTAAGGATACATCTTTAAATGAATTAATCCTTCCCCTTTTCTTTGTCACGCTAAACAAACATCCACCATTTATACTATTGTCCACTATGATTGTGAGGCAAGACTATGTATCATGCAATGGAGCCATGTCTGAAACAGGTGCCATGGTTCTACAAGTGAACTTGCTGTTGACTTGTAAAGTATAGTGGTTTGATTGATTCCATCTCATTCACATGCTGAAACCTTCCTCTTTGTAGAGCTTGATGATAACACCTCTTTCCATCAACATATAGCTCACATTGGCTATCGTTGCTTTGGGAATTCACTAAAGCAAGTCCAAGTGATTGCCTGAATATGGATGTAATCCAAATGAATCAGAGACCACATCAAAGGTATACTGTATTTAAACAGAAAAATGGCATGAAAACCATGTTCCCATCCTAAACATACATGTTGCTGATTCACAATAACATCTTCACTCCATGCAATTATTACCCTACAATATCATCAATAGGTGGAAGACACATGCTCAAATTTTTTTATGACTATACATACATGTTGTCGTGTTCATTCTTGAATGAGAAGGGGCATGTAGTACCATCAATTTTCGCTTGACTTCCCAAAGCAAAACGTGAATACGGATGGACATAGCACGTTCTTTGAACTGATCAAGGTGGAATTTTAGTGATTTGATTTTTTAGGAATTGTAAATCAATCAAGGTATTTGAAATTCTGTTTCAAGTCCACGAACATCTCAAAGATGTATTTGGACAACGTTGGCACCATATGCTAGATGAAGCATCCGAATTTTCATGATAATTGCATAAGTTCCATAAACTTAATTAGGTGAGGGAGTAAAGAATGTTATTCAAGCAAAAATGGATTCCTGAGAAACACCTATTATTGACTAATCCTCCGAATCAGTTGTGGAACAACCAGAAAAATGATTAGAAAAACGTTCAAGTATGAGGTTTTTACAAATTGTATTGGTTCTATCTAGATGATAAGAGTTGAAAAGTAGGGGGTAGCTGGCAATTTGATATCTTTACAAGGCCATCTAATGTGCCACTAGCATGTTGAAGTCCACTTGTGACTTGTGTATTGGCAGCTAGTTTAGTGAAAAAAACGATGTTACGTGCAACACAGTTGCAATTCATTAAGGTTATTCATACACCATTATCAATGATGGTCTATGAACTACTTGAATAAGAGGGTCTTGTTCAAAGCACAAGAATATCTTAACAATGTTTGGTGTGCAACCAGTGAAGACTGTAAGATCAAGATGGTGCTTCTACGCGTTTGCAATTTCATCAAGGCTGAATAACACATCAAGTTAAAACACCTTCAACTATATAACACAGCACAATACACTTTGAATAAGCTATGGACAATAAAAAAACAAGTGCAATGGAAAGAAGTGGAAAGCAATCAAATATTGTTTAATCATGAATAGAACGTGATGTAGCACGTTGTTAAATTTTCTTTTGATCTAATTTTTTGTTTACAAATGAGTGCCTTCCTTGAAATCTGGCATTGGTGCAAAATCATTCACCATTAGAGCCAAAAATTTCTAAACATCATAGTTTTCTTTCAATCATCTTCCTTCCCTGAATGTTGGAGGTGGAAACAAAGCAAGCTGCATATCATGCAACTTTGTCAATTCACGTGTGCACACACCTTTTCTACTTCTTTGAAAACATGAAATTTTGCATTCATGTTCATTTGATATTGAAAAAGAGGGCCATGTTAGCTGGCCACCTTCACAGAGGCGATGCATTGTTCATGGATTAGTTTATGTTGTGTAGACCTCCAAAATTGAATGTCCCATGTTCTTTGTAGTGGTTAAGCCATTAATGTAAGATTACACCACAGTAATTGTTTTGAATGATGAAATATCAATGAGAACAATCTTTGTTAGTTCTAATTCTCATTAGAATACACATGACTAAAAAACTCTCCTACTGGATATCACAACCTTTCATTCCAATGATTTCAATGATGTCTCAAAATCCATAGACGTTATTCAAACAACATTACAAGAAATCATCATCAAATGTGCATACGTGATTTTTGTAAGAAGCATTCCTTTTACAACCATTCAATTTTTCCTTAATGGTCAGAATGGTATTACAAGGTTCGTAATCGCATTGACTAAAACACCCTTAATGAAGTCTTATAATGCACAAACACGTGTAAAGGCTTAGAGGGGGAGGACCGGGTTTTTTAAGAGGGTTTTTAGAAAGAAAAACATACTCTACATCGAGTTGAACAACAAGAGAAACAAAAGAGGGTGTGTTTGTGGCCAGATTCTATTGGATCATTCTCATATTTTTATCGCACTTGAACCCATACATAAGCTTTAGATCCAGCCGCATTTTCCACCTTCACATTCTCATCTCCTATCCCTTTGATTTCTCTAAGGAATAAGCAGCAAGGAAATTAAAAAAAACTCTAATCAACCACCAAAAAAATGAATAAGCTTGATTTTCATACTTAGTAGTAATTCTTTAATAATTGAGAAATTTTAAGTTGTTACACCTTTGATTTTTTAAGCGTTAGATGAGGCGTGTGCAGAAAAAAAGGATGGTTGGCCTACAATCCTTGCAATGAGAGTGCTAGCTCTTTCCCTCAAGGATTTATCAAATCATGGGGAAAGCCACGAGGATAAGGAGAAAACAATTTGAGTGACGTCCTTCCAAAGGCAAGTAATCCATTAGGGATCTTGTAATGTTGGAGTTGGAGAAATATATCACAAGAGTAGTTTAGATTCTTGGACTAAAAATGGAAAACTACACGACAAGTCTTGACCAAAAACAAAGCATGGAAGGATCAAAGGGTGAGGTGAAGTAGAAACCCTAGAAAAGTTGACACTTGAAGCTTTGTGAGAAACTAAACAAGGGTAGTAAGACATGTAAGAAAATGATAATATTCCAAAAAGGGAGAAATATGTGAATGACATCACACAGATAAACCGTTGATACATTAGGCCAAAGACCATGGATAACATGGATGGATTGACAGGAGAACCTAAAAAAACTTAAGCATTTGAAAAGGATATTGTCGAAAAACTGAAATATAGACAAAGTTAAAAATGATAGTCAAAATTGACTTGGATAATGTGAGGGAATGCTTACACAAATGAGACTTCTTATTATCATAGGTGTAGACCAACTAGAAGACATGCACATAAGACATGATAACGACGTTCAATAGGACAAGAGTGGCCATTGGAAGAACATTGCTCTTCAGAGAAGGATTGAATAGGAACTGTATAAGATTAAACCAAGGAAATCACCATTCTGGACAGACGTGTCAAACTAACGTTATAGAGAAAATTGAGAGGTCTGCCACAAAATCAATATAACCATTTCACAAAGAACACGATGACAATGAGAAGAAGCCATCACAGCAAACGAGACCAAGAATGATTCTCCACATTTGTTTGCCTAAACCTAAATGTGTCAAATATTGGTTGAAAAGGGAATATGATTAAACCACGTCAGACTCATATTCACAAGGGCTATAAATATCTCGTACCAAGGCAATAGGAAAAGTGAACAAACGATGGTGCAAAAAACGATTGTGCAAAGTTCCCGTCAAGAAAAGAGCCTTCAAGCAAAGTAGACATACATTGAGGGCATGAACAAGTCAGAATAAAAATCCTTCTTGAATTCATGAAAGTTTCATCATTCTTCTCACAAGATAACTTAAGTAACACAACTCTCAGAATGAATCATATTTCAACCAAAATCTGTGTTTAACAACATGGCTAAGGATGGAGCATGGCAACATTGCACCATGGATTACACTAAGAGCAATGAGAAAATGCAGACAATGATAACATATACGTTGATGGTCCGTCCATACTTGTAACATCAGTTTTTGATGTATTATGATCGACCAAACATTCTCATTATTCAAACATGTGGCAATATAGCGTAAGATGAGCACACAAACAAGATTTTGTCGAACTCAATGCTACAATTCACTTTACAACCGCACACAAGTGTTTCTTGTCACCCTCCTTCACCATCTCAACTCATCACACTTCTAGAGCAGGTCAAAGGGCTCATTCACAGTAGCACATAAGACCCCACAAACCAATAAAACGATAGAGAAAAAAACAGTCATGCGTGTATGCTAACATTCCGGAACATGGGTTTCAAGCAGCGCACAGAATCCTGGAAATGTGATAGGATACACGTGGTTGACACATTTATGGTGAGAAGGATCAAAGCAAGGCAAAGGAAGTTCTCTGTGCTTATCAGGTTATCAGAATACATTTTATCTCCACATGAATCAATTGCCACAAATATAGGGGAGAAGCACCGTTTGTCATAGACATGGCCACACTAAACCACTTTCCACTAAAGCACACAACTTCTACATCCAAGAATGCATGTGAAATTTGATCAAGAAATGAAGAAAAAGGGAACCTTAATCATTACAAAACAAGAAACATGGGACCCTTTGATTATATGACACCAACCAAAAATAGATTGTCGAAGTAAAAATAGAATACAATGTTGTAGGATCATTCTTAAGAATGAAAACAGGAGGGTTTTAGTGTGTTGTTCTGACAATAGGAAGAGAAGATTCCCAATTTTAGACCGCTAGATCGGAAAAAGAAGTGTACGTTGGATAGTGAATCAAAAATTGAATGACGAGTGGAATATTGCTTAGTGACGTGGACATGATGGATGTTGGCATAAACAAATGAAACACAACCACATGTCATATATAATGAATATGAGGGTTCATTGATCGTGTAAAGGTATGAGTATCCATGAATTTTGTGAGTTTGACACGCATAAGCGGATCCCTTCACGGTGAAAACAAGCGGCAAAGATTGAAAATTGTGTTACAATTCATGTGGAAGACTTGAAAGAGTGTCCCAACATGGCTTTTCCGGGGTAAAAGAGTAGCCCTTTGTTTATGCTTTGGAAAGAGATATATCTTTCTTCATTTTTCTCAAAGGATACAAAACTATTCCACGATAGTTTTCTTCATTTATGTAATATCATAATGAAAATATCACCAAACATTCAACGAGGTAACATGAATGCAAGTTATAGACAGATTAGGCCTTGTCATTTGCAAACAACCATCACCATTAGCCGAATTGAATCAAATGACCGTTCCGGCAAATGTTATCACACGCCAGTTTTCTTTTGAACTACCCTGAGAGGTGTTTTGTGGCGTGTTTTCTTGCCAATCACAACTATAAGCTCGACAAAGAGTAAAACATTGTAAGACTCTCAAACTTCATCCTTATGTCATTTTCTTCCTGCCTCCTCCACCCATGCCACGACTTAGACTTAGAATGATGAACTTTGTGGATGGCTAGAATGGCAGTTCATTAGCGTGGGTCAGAGGCGGTACTAGGTGTTGCACCAAGCCGAGTGAAACACGTCACAGCAGGGGATGAGGACCACGTGTAAATAAGTAGCATGAGTGGATAAGCCACGTAAGTCAAGCTAGAGAAATTAAAGAGCAGCAAATGGGAAGGAGTAGACGCCAACAATGGTTAGGGTGGTAGTAGTAGTGGTAATGGCAGCAGCAACATCTGCATACGCATCAGCATCATCAACGATGACCTCCACCTCCTCCTTCACCATCTCCTCCTCAAACACCACCTCCTTCTCCTTGTCCACTACCTCCTTCATTGGTGAAATTGTCAATACTTCCGGTGTCATTAATGCCCACATTGTCACCATCATCGTTGCTTGCATTGTTGTTGGTGTCATGGTTGGTGTCTTCATTGCTACGGTGTTGTAATTTTCCCCATTATCATTGATTTATTCAATCTTTTCATCTTCGTTGACATCGTCCTCATGGGCAACGTAATGAATACTGACGTCATTGTCTCATCCTTTTGCTCTTGTTACTGACGTATGTTTCATCATCCTCATTGTCATCAACGTTGTTTTCATTGATATCCTTGTCGCCGTCGTCACTATTTTCATTGTTTTTTGTTGTTGTCGATGTCAACAATGTTGTTTTCCATGACACATGGAGGGGGAGGACGGAGGCACACGTGGGGGATACAAAAGAGGGCAAGGAGGAGAGGGATTAATTAAAAAATGCATGGAACACAACATGTCAATGCAATTGTTGTGGCATCAAGTCAATGTTTCCTTTGTTGTTTCCGTTAATGTCTTTAATATCATTGTTATAGTCTTTTTTATATGTCCTCATCATCAACATTTTCATTGTTGTCATTAACTTTGACGTCAATGTTGTCATCATTTTCATTTTTGTCATTGTCATTGTTGTGGTCGTCATGGTTGTTCTTGACATCTTCGTCATCAATGTTATCAAATCAAATGTTGTTGATGTCTTTTTCATCATTGTTGTTATCACCATTTACATACACCTCAATGTTGCAAACATTGCATAGTTGTGTTGATTGTTATGGATTTCTTCGTTGTTCTCAATATCAACACACAAGCAAAGGTTATTGGGAACCTAGCGGTAAAACCAGGATTCAAATTCGTGTGCAAACGTGTTTGAACACATGTATATGCATTTTTACGGTATGTCCATTGACACATATACGTGCATGTTCATATCTTATTTGCATGAAAACCATTGCAATATTCTCCACTGATGCCACCTCAGATAGGTATATCATACTGATCAGATGTATTCATGGGTACAAGCATTATGATAGTGTAGGATGCGGATAGTGACACGGTCTTCTTTGTCAGGTGTCTTGTTCGTTGAAGTTGAATTTGTAGTGAAGCTTAAATCTAAGTACAAGTTCGGAGAGCCAGATTTCTGGCATTACACTCATGTTGCAGTAGGAAGCAAGGATGGGGCTAAACCACAATAAGCATTACACAACATTTAAAACTTTGTAGATGGGATCTCCACTTCCACTCCATAGATGCGCAAAGCATTGTTTGAGGAGGTGAACAAGACAATGACTCTTGGAAAACGTGAATGCTTTGTAAAGTAGTTTATGTGCAAAAACTTCAACTTGTGTGCAAGGTGTCACACGATGCAAGTTTAACAATTCATCCAAGATCATACCCATGATAATGTTATTGTTGGGACCAAAGCACGAATGGTTGTCACAAATAGCACACTTGGGGTAATGAAAGGCGCATTATTGAATCTCCAAGATTTTGTAGTGCTCAAGTTAAACTAGTTCTTGGGTGAGAAGCTTGTCAAGAGCAAGAGCATCGTGGGTTACGCAAATGCAGTACCAAGGAACGAGCCAAAAGTGAATTGAGACCCAAGTGAAGATCCACACTTGAACCCATTTATGGAGTACCTCAATTAAGAAGGGTACAAAGAAATCATCCATGAATTTTGCAAAAAAGACTGCTACAATCCGACCATGATGAATCTCTTTTTTTCGAGGTTCTAGGACAATTATTCTATAGGGGAGATGATTCATGCAGGTAGACATTGGGGGACTTTATCTTTGTCAACATCTCATGGAGTGTTGTAGGGCGTTGTGAGTTCACCGCATTTTGCATCCTTTCACAACAAGTGAAAGCCAACCAACTGGGGCGCAATGAGTACGGCTTCCTTTTTCGTGGTCTTCAGCGACAACCATGTGCAATTGAGCCCTAGCATAGTTGATGTTCTTTGAGTTCCATGCACGGAATGAACTTTCTCATGATTTGGTGGGAGAGAGATGGTAATTCTCTCAATCATTCCTCCACACTTTGATGCCACACCTTTACTTTGTCAGGTCTCAAGTTACAACATATGTTTTCATGCCTTGATTCTTGGTGATATCTATTCTTTTCCTCGTATGGCCCAAGTCTACGCTCACTCCAATGCATGAAATCACGAGTCAAGAGGTTTTGCACATGTAACGGAGTTTCTTGAGCAATTTTCTGAATGTAGCCAGACTCTTTGGATGGAGTGACTATTCATGACCATGACCGTCGTGCTCAATTTGTGATCGAGGTAACAACAATAGTAGTGTTGAGGATTGGCAGAATGAAAAAGGTTGATGGCTGCAGCATTGAGAGGGATGATACCGCCACTGTTTAGAGTGTCGATGTCCCCTTAGCGCAAAGGTTGAATGCTGCTGCCGCTTAAAAGGTCCATATCGCCACTCCCCAGAGGGTGGACGGTGCCAACAAAAAAGGGCAAATGGAGCCACAACTCTTTTGGTTGATGGTGCCATCGCTCAAAAGATTGATGGCGCCAACATGTAAAGGGTTGCTGGAGCCATCGCTCTGAGGGTGTATGGTACCATTAATGAAAGGGTGAATGTGGTGATAGGTAGGCGTATGGATCATGACAATGTGCAAAGGGGGGATGATGCCACGAGTGAAATAGTGCACAAAGAATCAATGCCACTTTGTGTAGCAAAGTAGACCGGACTCCAATCCTTGTTTGACAAAACAATCACATAAAAACCTAGAAGGAGACATCAAAAGTGGTGGTGTTGGAGTGAAAGGTGACACAGGAAACACTTCATGGCCTGATGATTTGAACAAGTTCCGCATGTTCAACTTCAACAATTGCCAACATAACTGACATATGTAGCAAGTTGAACCACAAGTTCAAGTTCATATGACTCTTCACATGCATTTTCACATCTGAGAGTTTCACCCTTATGTGTTTGTTTCTAGAGATCTGAAGGGTGTTTCACTACAAATGAAAGGAGCGCAATGGGTGTCGCGGGTTGCCAATCCTCGCGCCCGTGAGCTTTCAAATGTAGTTAGTTTTCATCCTTAAACACACATGTGGACTTTCATTTCAACCTACTTATGCTATCATGGTAGTTTCTGATGGGATCTCTAGTGGGGGGGAATGGATGGGGATGGGAGAAGAAGGGAAAAGTATATAGGGCATATGTAAGTCTATGGTATCACTGTGCAAGTAGCAAGTGGATTGTATTCATACACATGTGTTTCGTAAATTTGGATATGCTCCTTTGTGTGAGTGATCACTACTGGGGAGAAAGGGGTGATAAAGAGTATGTGGCAAGCGTATGGGGAAGTGCATCACAATGTGGCTAGTAAGTACATCCTCTCCATACATGTGCATTGTATAGTTGGATATGTTTCTTACTGTGGGTGATGACCGTTGGGGTTAGGGGAAGGGGAGGCAATACATGGAGCAAGTGTATGGGCTATAGTATCATTGTTTGGTTAGTAAGAGTATTGAATTTATTCCCATGTGCATAACATAAGAGGATGGGCTCCTTTTCATGAGTGACAAAATTAGTGTAAACTAATGTGTTATTTCTTGTATCGTGTACTTGTGTGCGGTTACACTGTATTGTACATTTGTCTCATACATGTTTTCCTTCAATTCCCGGCCCCCTTCGCGCACCTACCCCTACCTTCACACTTGATTCTTAGTCCACTTAGCCTGGTGGTCAAACACATGTAAGCATAGTTGTCAACTGGTTCAAGACAATGCTATATTTTCAATTCATTACCCAATACACTTACTTTGTAGAATTTTGGAGAGAGGAGGGGGGGGGGAAGAGGGGAAAGTGTATGGGGCAAGTGTATGAGTAAGTTGATCACTGTGTGGGTAGCATGTATGTTTTTTCGCACACATGTGTACTACATAGCTGGATGTATTACTTGATGTGATTGATCACAAATAAAGAGAGGGGATGGGGAAGGAGGGGAAGATGTATGGGACTACTGTATGGGGTACAATGTCAATGTTTTTGTAGTAAGTGTATAGTATTCATATACATGTGTTTTGCATGATCAGAAGTGTTTCTAAATGAGAATGATTACAATTGAGTAAACTAACGTATATTTATCTTCATTGTGCGTCTATGTGCCTTTCAATGTCCACTGCATTTGTCTCATACATGTTTTCCTTCATTTGCGCCCACCCCCTTATTCTTACCTACACACCTCTCTGCGTTACTACCCAATACACACATTTCATACATAGTTGGAGAGGGGGGGTGGACGAGGGTCAAGTGTGTGGGGCAAGTGTATGGGGTAGTGTATCACTGTCTAAATAACAAGTGTATTGTGTTCATACAAATGGGTTTTATATCATGGAATGTGTTCATTGGTGTTATTTTTTAATGATGGGGAGAGGGAGGGGATGAGTAGAGGAAAGTGCATGGGGTAATTATATAGCGTAGTGTATGTGTGGGTATAAGTGTATTGTTTTCATACACATATGCATTGTATAGTTGGATATTTTCTTTTGTTTCAGTGATCACTTGTGGAGCAAGGGGAAGAAGGAGAGAGGATGGGAAATTCTATGGGGCACTTATATGGGATACTATCTCACCGTTTGGGTAGTGAGCGTATCGTTTTCATGCACATGTGTGTTGAATGATTGGATGTGTTCCTTGGTGTGAGTGATCTCATCAGTGTACACTCTTTTGTTTCTATTTGCATCATGCACTTGCGTGCAATTCTACTTTCCAATACATTTGTTTCATATTCATTTCCCTTGAGCCTCCCCCCCCCCCACACCCCCTTACCCCAACCTACACTCTTGTCTCTCTCTCTCTCTCCCCTAACCTGTGGTGCAAAAATGGGATGCATGAGTGTTCAGAAATTTCAAGAATCCACTTGAATTTTGGTTAACATCCCACTACATTTATGTAATACACTTTTGGAGAAGGGAAGGGGAGAAGACGAGGGGAAGTGTATGGGGCAAGTGCATTGGGTAATGTATCTCTGTCTAGGTAGTGGGTGTGTCGTTCCCATACTATGTGTTTTGTATTGTTGGATATGTCCCTTGTTGTGAGTGTTCAATCTTGGGAGAGGGGAAGGGGGGAGGAACTAGGAATTGTATGACGCAAGAGAATTGATTACTTTTTATTACTAAGATAGTTAGTGTATCATTTTCATACACATGTCTAATGCATAATTGGATGTGACCCTTACAGTGATGGGTCACGGGTGAGGAGAAAGTTTATGGAGCAAGGGTATCACTCAGTGCGTATTAATGTTTTCATTTTCATACACACGAATATTGCATTGTTTTATATGTTTCATATGATGAGTGATTACGGGTGGGGAGAAGGGAAGGGGGGGAAGTAAAAGTGTATGAGGAAAGTATGTGGAGTACTCTGTCATTCTCTATGTAGTATTTTTATCGGAACCATACACATATGTGTTGGTTAATCAGATGTATTCCTTGGTCTAATTCATGACAATAGTATAAAACAATTTTTTTATTTGTATTGTGCTCTTGTGTGCCATTAAAAAGTCTCATGCATTTCTCATAAATGTTTTAGTTTAGCCCCCCTGCCTCCTCACCCTACCTATAACTTGTTTCTTTATCCGCTGAGCATGGTGGTGTAAAAATGGATGCATAAAAATACACTTTTTTCAAGACATCACTAGGATTTCCATTCATTACTCAATACACTTACCTCTTACACTTTTGGAGAGGGGCAACGATGTGTATGGGGCCATCGTATGTGGTGGTATAAAATATTCAGTGTTTTATTTCATATTCATACACATGTGTATAAAATCGTTAGATATGTTCCTTGGTGTGTTTCTTAAAAGGAAAATGAAACTGGGGTGTTTCACAAAAGCTTCCAGTATGTTATGTCTCATGCAAAAAACGTTCCCACTCAATGACTGTAATTGCGTAGGAGATACTTGGTTCTTTGACTTCAATATGTATTGTTCGTGTACATTGATTTCATAGTGTATGGATTTCTTTTTGGATTTATTGTAAATGTCGCTCAAAGAGTCTATGGTGCCAACATTGAGAGGGTCGCTGGTGCCATTGCTTGGAGAGTTGATGGCGTCACTAGTGAAAGGATGAATTTTTCCATAAGTCTCGGGATGGATCATGCTACTGTGAAATGAGGGGATGAAGCCACCAATGAAAGGGTGGACAAAGAAAGAGTGCCACTTTTGAAGCTTATCAGACCGGATCCCAGTTTTCTTAAAAATCAAACCGTGCGATAACCTACAAGGAGACGTCAGGGATGGTGGTGTAGGAGTGCAAGGTGACCAAGGCAAAACTTGGTGGATTCATGATACAAACAAGTTCTACGTGTCCAGCTTCAACAATGTCCAACCTAAGTGACATCTGTAGCAAATTTCATAACAATTTCACTGTCAATTCATTGTCATCGTGCATTTCGAAGCTGCTATCTTCATCTTCATGTGTCTGTTTTCAAATGTGTGGAGGGAGTTTCACTACAAAGGACTTGAGTGGAATGGATGTTACAAAATGCCGATCCTCACGCTCATGATTTCTATTGAAAAACATTGTGCTTAAATGAGGATGGCAAGCATTCAAAACACAAACATGAATGGAATGAAAGGTTTGTCATTCTCTTTTATCCCCTTTTCCTCCCTCACCCTTCCCTCCCCATACCCTCTCCATCCCCATCCCCTCTCCCTTCTCTCCCACTCACCGTCTCTTCTCTCTCCACCCCCTCTCGCCCTCCTCTTTGCAATGGATGAAGTGGCTTTTCAAATACATGTGAGGGATAATGGTAAATAAAATGAGGATAGTATTCACTTTGTTTTGTCTTTCTTGGTTTTCTTTCCATTACCTCCCCTCTCCTCATATGTAGCTCTCCAACAAGCTATCTTCACTCACAATTCTCCTCAACTATTATTTAGCTTCCTTGTAGGTCTTTTCCAAATGTTATGGACATCCTTTGGAAAATGGAGCATAATCCAAGATTGAAGAAGGGCAATTCGGTGGCTCAAATTGAGAATGATGGACTGAATTGTGTACCACTTATGATTCCTTCTGTGTTTAAAACCATTCTACGGATGATTTGTCAAGCCAGAAGCTAAAAACGTTGTAACAAGCTCACAATGTTGAGTACCTTGAGATGTTTCAAAGTGGAAAAGGGTCTTTCATTTAGACCTAGACAATGCCATCTGAAGTGAAATACATTTATGCCTGAAATATGGCATGAGCAATGTAACTTTGTTTCCGATCACTACATGGTTTGTTGTTGTACATTGCACATTCTTTCCAATGTGTGCTTAATGTGTGCTGGTGTGGATGTTAAATGACCAAATATTGTGTGTTGATGGCCATTCGCAAATGGCCACAGATCAATCTCAAGCTTTTCAAACCGTATTTAGCTTAATGTGCTTCGTAATGGGAAATGGCCATTCCAGTTTTCTTAATTCTTTTTACTATCCTAATACAATTTCCCAAATTGATGCACATTTCTTGTACACGTTTCAGGGAAATCTCATGGTTTTCATGTCAGTGGATTAAGAGTAGTGTTGACTAATTAATCTATGGGTACAAAAACTTTCACGTCCAAAATTATCGTTTTAGTAACGTGATTTTGCAACTAACATTTTGTTTCATTTCTTTCTGTTGATCACTGATTTAGTCACTCACTCACTGACTCACTCACTCACTCACTCATTCACTCATTCTTTCATTTGCTTACCCACTCACCTACTCATTCACTCCCTCACTCACTGACTCACTTTCTCACCCATCCACCCACTCACCCATTCACTTACTCACTCACTCACTCCCTCACTCACTCACTCACTCACTCACTCTTTCACTCACTCACTCACTCACTCATTCACTTGCTCAATCATTCATCCACTCACACTCACCTAATGGTCACTTGCATGCTCACAAACACAAGAAACGTTTTATGGATTAATGATTTTATACATATGAAGAAAAATTTTCAGAATTTGTTTTTCATAGAGGCCATCAGTTTTCTTGGCTTGTCTTGTTACCTCATCCTCCCTTTTCTTTAAAAAAGGCTTAAGCCAGGAAAAAAAGACCACGTGGTTGGCTGTACCTCCACGTGCCCCCCCCCCCAATCTTCCTCCTCCTTGATGAAGGGCCAACTCAGCCCTTTGTCATAGCTTGGCACGGTCGGGCTTCACAATAGATTGCCATTGCGTGGCCTTGCCGGTTAGGGCAACTTGGCGCCAAGCCTTGCCATTTGCTTTCTTGGCTCATCATCCACCACTTTATCTTCCCATGCTAGTTGTTTGCCTCATCGGGCTGGCTTGCGTTGTTCCTTGGCTCCGGGGGCTGGGCTCGAGGATGTTGCTTGCGGCGTGGAGCCCCACCCTTGGGATGGTCTGCTTGCCCCCAATCGAGGGACGTTCAGACTATCCTAGATTTGGGATAACACCCACTCTCCTCCCGCTCTTGTCACCTTCGAGGTCCTGAATTCCATCAAAGCATACCGTCCATCCAATTATTGTTGCGTCAATATCGGCACATAGTTTTGCTCGCCTTCATCTTTTGATGTTTTTTCCTCATTCAAACAATTTTGATGCCTCTTTGATTGTGCTGACGATTGTGGTATGACCCACTCACCCCACTCATTTGTTATCCCTTCTTGCTCAAGAATTCTTTTCGTGCATGCGCTCATCCTATCTGCATTTCAAAATCTATGATGCATGGCTTTGCTTACGCCCTACCACACGCGGTTAGACTCCTCATCACGACTTGATTCAAACCCCTATCTCTCAGCATGATTCCATAGGGGGTTCAAATCAATGTGATTATCTTAATTCACCCACCACTTGTAATCATCTTCGTGGCATGACCTTTTTTGTCGTATTCATGAACGCACAATCTCCAACAATGGGAAGAACTGGAACCAATGTCGTTCAATGCATTGATGTATAGGCCGTTGAGCAAGGAAATGGATTATCAGTGCAAAAAATTCAAAACTGTACAGAAATTTTGAATTCTGTACAGTTCTTATGATCGTCAATTTTACGATCTTCCATCATATCACAAAACGATATCCCTTCCAACAAAAAAGTCATGTGGTTCTTCACTTATCATTTTAGTGTTTTTAGAACACCATCCGTTATCTACAAAAGACGGAGAGATACCCAAGTATTTATTTTTGGAAAAAGAGTGTAATACCTCACGTTATTAGAATGTTTTGTTCGTATTTCAACATTCTTTCCTTGTATTTTTGTACCAGATAGCACATGACCCTTTTTAGGGTCAGATTATTTTTGGCAAAATAGCTACATTGATGGCCTTCAGTGGATGACTCGCTCGCAAAAATTCGGCGTTCAGCGCATCAAGCGCATCTTCCAGGCCCAGTTGTAGCGGGCCCTTGGAGGTTGACATGTCTCCGACCACGAAAATGAACATCAACTAGTCGGAAATGGTTTCAGGCAAACGGGTGTTAGATATCTTGGGTGCGGCTGGTAAACGGCGGAATGCGTCGTTGGGGCTCAACGTTGGATTCCAGCGATGGGCAGTCGGTCATGTCCGCGGTGTTTAATTCTCAAAGTTCGTCCTCCCTGAGTAGTTCGGGCCTCCACATCGATTCGTCCGGACGAACTTCCTTCTTCCCTTGTTCAGCGATCCTGGCGGGCCCCACATGGCAGACGAATGGCTGAACAGAATCTTCCCAACAATCCCCGTTTCCACCAATGACGTGTGAACGTCCATAGTTGAAAGCTCGATGCTCGTCCGCAGTTGGAAAAAAAGTCAATCCGGACCTGACCGCCTGCATCGCTCGCCTGACCGGCGATGAAAATGACGAGATGCAGGGTGAGGTGTTTGGATTGGGAAAGTCCTCCAACAAAAGGTGCAAAGATCTGTCCGATAGCGCTCAACGATAGATTCCAGAGTTTACCAGCCGCGCCCCTTGTCTCCTTGACATCCGTGTCGGCAGCTGCGTTGCACATAACCGCCTATCACGGTTTGAACCCAAAATGTTGAATCTCTGCATCATTCACGAGCGTCTAATGCAGCTTCCCTGGTTTATCTGCTTTCAGTGCGTATCACATGCTGATCTCCGAAATTATGAGCTTGCGAATGGAGCATTCAACTTGAATGTTTCTTGAAGTACTTAATTATTTAACGTCAAAATAAATATGTGTAAAGAAACAAACCATCAATTCTGAGCGATGGAGTCAATGGACATGCAACGCTGTCTGCATGTGAAACGTGGTACTCAGCACTCGTGATCACAAACTCAAGCACGTGGAAGTCGCTCGGCAGATTGTGAGTAGACGTGTGCCAGTTCTGGAAAGGACAAAGAAAGGCATGCATAAGCCAGATCACATCAGGACTTTCAAGGTGCCCAGTGCTGACTCACATTCGGCAACAAAAGAATATCTTCTGCGAAAATGTCGAGTGCGCGTGCAGTGGAATAAAGAATATCCGTGTATGAACGATCTCCAGACAAGTTTTCTTTTATTTGTGAGAAAACATGTAACAAGTTGAAAAGGTTGCGCACATCTTGTGCAACGGTTACATAGCAATCATGTACCGTATACATGTATGAATTATACATGAATGAAACATAGAATGCATGTTCTTGAATAAATATAGAATTCTATTATAGTGTTGTTTTATTTGCATTCCAATGTGTATGGATGTTTTGAACGTAGTGGTAGTGGTTCATGTATTGAAGGTGAGTTGTCTCATGTGTTGGCTGCATGTGATGCTTTGAAGATTGATATTGTGAATATTAGTTTAATGATGTAAGGCAGTCCTGATATAATGCTTTCTATGCACAAGTAAAAACTTACTTGGTTTGATATTGTATCTTGAATTGTTAAGTACGGAGCACAAGAAGGAATAATTAGTTATGAGATCTCTGAACCAGTTCATGGGGTAACGTGTGCAGGTTCGACAAGTGAATTGACAATGACATCAATGAAACAACAACTGGCATCATGAATCGGTTGGCTTCGTACGCTTAGTCCCATGGCATACGATCCATTGGACCAGCCATGGTATATTTTATGTATATGTGTATGTATATATCCATATCTATATCTATGTATCTATATCTATATCTATATCCATATCCATATCCATATCTATATCTATATCTATATCTATATCTATATCTATATCTATATCTATATCTATATCTATATCTATATCTATATCTATATCTATATCTTTATCTATATCTATATCTATATCTATATCTATATCTACATCTATATCTATATCTATATCTATATCTATGTCTATATCTATATCTATATCTATATCTATACCTATATCTATATCTATATCTATATCTATATATATATCTATATCTATATCTATATCTATATC
>SZWC01005284.1:81855-121205 GCA_023375785.1 Penium margaritaceum
TATCTATATCTATATCTATATCTATACCTATATCTACATCTACATCTACATCTATATCTATATCTATATCTATATCTATATCTATATCTATGTCTATATCTATATCTCTATCTATATCTATATCTATATCTACATCTATATCTATATTTTTTATCTATGCCTAAATCTATATCTATATCTATGTCTATGTCTGTATGTATATCTTTATCAATATTCATATATATATCTATATCTATATCTATATTTATATATAGATCTATATCGATATATAGCTATAAATACTATGTACATCTGTTTACATGTATATATGTTTCCATATCTATATCTATGTGTTTGTGTACATCTATATCCATACGTACATGTTTATCTTTGTATTTAAATTTATATCGTTATCTATGTTTATGTATAAACCTTTTTCTAGATCAATCAATATACATATATTCATATTCACATATGTATGTGGATTGAATGTATTTGAATGTCTCGATTTGCACTTTTACATTCATATAATACTTATGTCCCTCTTTGTTTATGATTTCTTCGGGTTCCAAAGTTCCTTTAGTCTCTCCCCACCTCCTCTTGTCTGTTTGAGAGGAGGCATACAAACCTATGAAGTACGGCTCAACAATGCCGATAGGATTTTGTTGTTGAGGCGGCTACACCTTATCTAGACGTCATGGGTGGGACGCAGGTTGCGTGAAGGAGAGGACGAGAGCGGAGACACTCTCGTTCTCACCTGTTGCGCTCTGATTCCTGCGGTCTCGTAGACACCGAGCCTGCCGCACATGAACAGCAGTCGAGGCAAACGCGGCTGACAGGACGAATAATGAGTGCCAACGAATTTCACATGACAACCGCCATGCCCGCACCCCACCAAGGGGCAGGAGCCGTCGACTCAGCAAAAACGCTGCTAAGCTGCTTATTGCTCCAAGCAACACCCAACAGCATCCGTGGAAGTGCCACTGTGCTCCTGCAAGCCAGCAGTGACACCAATGTTGACTGACGTGTCAGCCGTCGACTACATTATGCAGAATCTGACCAGATCTGGCAAAATCAACCAGCACAGTTTGCACATTGTCTGTGAATGCCGCCTCGCAGAAGGAGTAGGAAGAGCAGCAGCAGCAGCACAAGCCACAACAGCAGCAGCAGCAGAAGTTGTGACAGCGACAATAGAAGCAGCGGCAACGGCGGCTTAAGCAGCGGCAGCAGCATCGGCGGCGAGTGCGCAGCAGAAAGCTGAAGAGGAGACATCCCTCCGTCGTCGTTGTCGCCATTGGCGGTAGACACCACCTTTGTCGGCACCAGTGCTGTCAGCAACACCCCCGTCTCCAGCACCGCCGTTGCCCAAGCCTCTCTCTCCATCTCGGGTTTGTCACTTCTTTGTGATTCTGCTCGTGAATGCAAATGTGAATGTGAAAGTGAATGCGAATGTGAATGTGATTGTGAATGTGGATGTGGATGTGGATGTGGATGTGAATGTGCATGTGAACGTGGATGTGAATGTGAATGTGAATGTGACTGTGACTGTGACTGTGACTGTGACGGTGACGGTGACTGTGACTGTGACTGTGAATGTGAATGTGAGTGTGAATGTGAATGTGAATGTGGATGTTAATGTGAATATGAATGTGAGTATGGATGAATGTGAATGTGAATGTGATTGTGGATGTGACTGTGGATGTGAATATGAATGTGAATATGAATATGAATGTGAATGTGAATGTGGATGTGGATATGGATGTGAATGTGAATGTGAATGTGAATGTGAATGTGAATGTGACTGTGACTGTGAATGTGACTGTGAATGCAAATGTGAATGTGAAAGGGGACGTGAATGTGGATGGGAATGTGAATGTGAATGTGGATGTGTGCTTGTTTGTTTGACGTGATGTGTTGTGATATGGTGTGGTGTTACGTGATGTGCTGTGATGTGATGCACTGTTAGGTGATGTGGTGTGATGTGACATGAGTGTGATGTGTCAGTGACAGTGACAGTGACAGTGATAGTGACAGTGACAGTGACAGTGACAGTGATGATGACATCGACAGTGACAGCGACATCGACATTGACATCGACATCGACATCGACATCGACATCGACACCGACATTGACATCGACATCAACATTGACGGCGACATCCGTTGACGTCGACATTGACATCGACATCAACATCAACATCGACAGGGACATCGACTGTGACATTGACAGTGACATGGACAGTGACATCAACATCAAAGTCGACATCGACATCGACATCGACATCGACATCGACATCAACGACGTTCACAGTGACAGTGACAGTGACAGTGACAGTGACAGTGACTGTGACAGTGACAGTGACAGTGACAGTGACAGTGACAGTGACAGTGACAGTGACAGTGACAGTGACAGTGACAGTGACAGTGACAGTGACAGTGACAGTGACAGTGACAGTGACAGTGACAGTGACAGTGACAGTAACAGTGACTGTGACGACAGCGAAAACAGTAACTTCGACGGTGACAACGACGGCAACGGCGACGACGATGGCAACGGCGATAGCAATGTGGTGCGATGTGACATGATTATGATATGGTGCAATGCAGTGCAATGCAATGCGATGCAAGTAAATGCACTACGGTAAAAGTTAGTGCAATGCGATGGTGTGCAATGTGGTGGAATGTGGTACGCTGAGATACCATGCGATGCAGTACAATGTGGTACAATGTACTGAAAACCGGTGCAATGTGATGCAAAGTGGTACAACGTGCTTGTGAAGGTGAATGTGAATGTGAATGTGATTCTGAATCTGCATGTGAATGTGCTTGGGAATGTGGATGTGAATGTGAATGTGAATGTGAAGATGAATGTGACTGTCATTGTGATTGTGATTGTGACAGCGACAGTAGTTTTGAATGTGAACGTGAATGTGACTGTGAATGTGACTGTGACACACTGTGACAGTAACAGTGACAGTGACAGCGGCAGCGATAGTGACAATGATAGTGATAGTGACAGTGACAGCGGCAGTGACAGTGACCGCGACAGCGACAGCGACAAAGGTAGCAAGACCGAAAGCAACAGCGATAGCAACATCGGTGTCGACATCGACATCGACATCGACATCGACATTGACATCAACATTGACATCGACATTGTACTCGACATCCACATCGACATCGACATCGGCATCAACACCAACATCGGCATCGACATCCACATGGACATGGACATCGACATCGACATCTTCATCCACGATAGAGCAGATGACATGATACGATGTGATGTGATATGATGCGACCTGATTCGACACAATGCAACCTGATGTGATGCGATCCAATTTGATGCGATGCAATGCAGTGTGATGCAATGTGATGCAATGTGATGCAATGCAATGCGATGCGATGCGATACGTGCTTGTTCCTTTGAAGTGACGTGTTGTGATATGGTGTGGTGTTACGTGATGTGCTGTGATGTGATGCACTGTTTTGTGATGCGATGCGATGTATTATGATTGTGATGCGATAGTGACAGTGACAGTGGCAATGAAAGTGACAGTGGCAGTGGCAGTGGCAGTGACAGTGACAGTGACAGTGACAGTTACTGTCAGTGACAGTGACAGTGACAGTGACAGTGACAGTGACAGTGACAGTGACAGTGATAGTGAAAGTGACATTAATAGTGACAGTGACTTTGACAGTGACATCGAAAGTGACAGTGACAGTGACAGTGACAGTGACAGTTATAGTGACATTGACGGTGACAGCGACACTGATTAGCAGCGACGGCAACATCGGTGTCGATATCCACATCGACATAGATATTGACATTAAAATCAACATTGTAGTCAACATCAACATCGACACGGACATGGAAATCGACAATGACATTGACATTGACATTGACATTGACATTGACATCGATACCGACATTGACATCAACGTCAAAATCAACATCGACAATAGAGTAGATGACATGATATGGTTTTATGTGATATGATGCAAAGTGATTTGACACAATGCAACCTGATATGATGCAATCCATTTTGATGCGATGCAATGCAATGTGATGCAATGGGATGCAATGCGATGTAATGCGATGCAATGCATGCTTGTTCATTTGATGTGACATGTCGTGATATGGTGTGGTGTTATGTGATGTGCTGTGATGTCATGCACTACTATGTGATGCGATGAAATGTGATGTGTTTGTGATGCGACTGTGACAATGACAGTGACAGTGGCACTGACAGTGACAGTAATAGTGACAGCGGCAGTGATAGTGTCAGTGACACTGACATCGATTGTGACATCGACAGTGACATCGACAATGCCATTGACATTGACATAAACATTGGCATCGACATTGACATCGACATCAACATCGATATCGACATCGACATCGACATCGACATCGACATCGACATCGACATCGACATCAAAATCAACATCGACATCGACATCGACATTAACTTGTGATATGGTGATGTGATTTGACACAATGCAATGTGATGTGATACGATGTGATGCGATCCAATTTGATGTAATGTGATGTCGTGTGTGTGTGTGTGTACATTGTGTGTGTGTGTGTATGTGTACTTGTGTGTATGTGGGGGGACATGTGTGTGATGACAACAGCGACGGCGATAGCGACGACATCAGCGACAGTAACAGTGATGGCATTGGCGACGTCGACAGTGACGATGACGACGATGGTATCAGTATCAGCAACGGTGACGGTGAGTGCGATGGCGACGGCCACAATGACGACAATGTTGTCAGTGACAGCGACAGTTATGTCACCCGCAACGGTATGGAATGCCATTGATGTGAGGTGATATGATGTGTTGTGATATGATGCGATGCAAAGCAATTCTATGCAATTTGATGGCATGCCATCCGATTCAGCGTGAGATGTAATGAGATGCAATCAATGCGATGCGATTGATACAATGTGATGTGACATGTTGTGACATGGTGTGATGTAATGTGATGTGATGACCCAACCAGACATGGGTCATGACCCAAATGACATATTTGATGACCCAACCTATCTGTGTCGACTCGATCCATGCACACATGCAAACCACATGTGTACCACTTTTTTTGTTGACATACATAACATAGGATGTCATCAAGTTACAGTGACCCGTATAGAGTACCTAGCATGTGGCGTTGGGGTACATTGGGGATCCTGACTGGCCATAGCCACCCCGTAGTTCCGGAAGGGTGCCCCTTTGGAGAACCAACCACGTCGTCGTGGTTGGAGTGGGAGTCCGTTCAGTCCACACTAGATGCAATGCATTGTTGAAGCACCAATGGCCGTTGATGTGTTTCGTCGTCTAGGCATGCAGGGTTCGTCGTGGTCAGTTTGGTTTGTCGTGCTCTCTAGCTACGTAGAATAAAGTGAGTCTAGTTTGTGATAGCCATTGCTCATTTAATCTCACTTGCACATCATTGCAAACCACACCAACCACAGACCATCTCTTCACAATGTCAAAATGATTACCAACTTTGGACATGACCCATTTGACATGTTTGATGAACCAACCTATCTGTGTCGACTCGATCCATGCACACATCCATACCATATGTGTACCACTTTTGTCGTTGACGTACATAACATAGGATGTCGTCAAGTTCCCGTGACATGTATTGAGTCCCTAGCATGTGAAGTTGGGTTACAATGGGAATCCTGACTGGCCATAGGCACCCCGCAGTTTCGGAAGGGTGCCCCTTTTGGAGAACCAACCAAGTCGTCGTGGTTTGAGTGGGTGTCGGTTCAGTCCACACTAGATGCACTGCATTGTTGAAGCACCGATGGCCGTTGATGTGTTTCGTCGTCTAGGCATGCAGGATACGTCGTGGTCAGTTTGGTGTGTCGTGGTGTCTTGCTATGTAGAGTAAAGTGAGTCTAGTTTGTGATAGCCATTTCGCATGCACTCTCACTTGCACGTCATTGCAATCCACACCAACCACATACCATCTCTTCACAATGTCAAAATGATTACCAACTTTGGACATGACCCATTTGACATGTTTGATGACCCAACCTATCTGTGTTGACTCGATCCATGCACACATCCATACCATATGTGTACCACTTTTGTCATTGACGTACATAACATAGGATGTCGTCAAGTTCTAGTGACCTACATAGAGTCCCTAGCATGTGGCGTTGGGGTACATTGGGAATCCTGACTGGCCATATCCACCCTGCGGTTCCGGAAGGGTGCCCCTTTGGAGAACCAACCACGTTGTCGTGGTTTGAATGGGTGTCGGTTCAATCCACACTGGATGCATTGCATTTCTAAGCACCGATGGCCGTTGATGTATTTCATCGTCTAGACATGCAAGATACGTCTTGGTCAGTTTGGTGTGTCGTGGTGTCTAGGTACACAGAGTAAAGTGAGTCTAGTTTGTGATAGCCATATCTCATTCACTCTCACTTGCACATAATTGCAAACCATAGCAACCACACACCATCTCTTGACAATGTCAACATGATTACCAACTTTGGACATGACATATTTGACATGTTTGATGGCCCAAACTATCTGTGTCGACTCAATCCACGCACATATGCAAACCATATGTGTACCACTTTTGTCATTGACGTACATAACATAGGATGTCGTCAAGTTCTAGTGACCTGTATAGAGTTCGTAGCATGTGGTGTTAGGGTGCATTGGGAATGCTGACTGGCCAAAGCCACCCCACAGTTCCAGAAGGGTGCCCCTTTGGAGAACCAACCATGTTGTCGTGGTCTGAGTGGGTGTGGGTTCAGTCCACACTAGATGCACTGCATTGTTGAAGCATCGATGGCCGTTGATGTGTTTCATCGTCTAGGCATGCAGGATACATCGTGGTTAGTTTGGTGTGTCGTGGTGTCTAACTTCATAGAGTTTAGTGAGTGTAGTCTGTGATAGCCATTTCTCATTCACTCTCACTTGCACATCATTGCAAACCACACCAACCACAGACCATCTCTTCACAATTTCAACATGATTACCAACTTTGGACATGATCCAATTGACATATTTGATGACCAAACCTATCTATGTCGACTCGATCCGTGCACACATGCAAACCATATGTGTACCACTTTTGTTGTTGACATACATAACATAGGATTTTGTCAAGTTCCAGTGACCTGTATTGAGTCCCTAGCATGTGGTGTTGGAGTACATTGGGAATCCTGACTGGCCATAGCCACCCCGCGGTTCTAGAAGGGTGCCCCTTTGGAGAACCAACCACGTCGTCGTAGTTTGAGTGGGTGTTGGTTCAGTCCACACTAGATGCAATGCATTGTTGAAGCACCAATGGCCGTTGATGTATTTCGTTGTCTAGGCATGCAGGATACGTCGTGATCAGTTTGGTGTGTTGTGGTGTCTAGCTACGTAGAGTAAAGTGAGTGTAGTTTATAATATCCATTTCTCATTCACTCTCACTTGCACATCATTGCAAACCACACCAACCACATACCATCTCTTCACAATGTCAACATGATTACCACCTTTGGAAATGACCCATTTGACATGTTTGATTACCCAACCTATCTATGTGTACTCGATCCATGCACACATCCATAGCATATGTGTACCACTTTTGTCGTTGACGTACATAACATACGATGTTGTCAAGTTCCAGTGGCCTGTACAGAGTCCATAGCATGTGGTGTTGGGGTACATTGGGAATCCTGACTGGCCATAGCCACCCCGCGGTTCCGGAAGGGTGCCCCTTTGAAGAACCAACCCCGTCGTCGTGGTTTGAGTGGGTGTCGGTTCAGTCCACACTAGATGCACTGCATTGTTGAAACATCGATGGCCGTTGACGTGTTTCTTTGCTTAGACATGCAGGATACGTCGTGGTCTGTTTGTGTCATGGTGTCTAGATACGTGGAGTAAAGTGAGCCGATTTTTTTTTAGGCATTTCTCATTCACTCCCACATGCACACCATTGCATACCTCACCAATCCGTGATCATGTATTGTCGATGCTGAAATGATTACCTACTTTCGACAAGATGCGATTGCAGATCTGAAGATCCAAGATATCTCTAGCGACTCCATCCATGCACTCATGCATCGCATAGCATTTTTGTCGTTCACATGCATAACATAGCATGTCTTCAAGTTTAAGTGACCTGTATAGAGTCCCTAGCATGTGATGATGGGGTGCATTGGGAATCTAGACTGGCCATAGCCACCCCGCGGTTCCAGAAGGGTGCCCCTTTGAAGAACCAACCACGTCGTCGTGGTTTGAGTGGGTGTCGGTTCAATCCACACTAGATGCACTATATTGTTGAAGCACCGATGGCTGTTGACGTGTTTCTTCGTCTAGGCATGCAGGATACGTCTTGGTCAGTTTGGTGTGTCGTGTTGTCTAGATACGTGGAGTAAAGTGGGTCTATTTTGTGATAGGCATTTTGTCATTCACTCCCACATGCACACCATTGCATACCCCACCAATCTTTGATCATCTATTGACAATGCCGACATGACTACCTTCTTTCAACAAGATGCGATTGCAGATCTGAAGACTCAAGATATCTCTGGCGACTCGATCCATACACACATCCAAACCATGTGTACCACATTTGTCGTTGACATTCATAACATAGGATGTGTTAAGTTCCAGTGACCTATATAGAGTCCCTAGCATGTGGTGTTGGGGTACATTGGGAATACTGACTGGCCATAGCCACCCTGCGGTTTCGGAAGGGTGCCTCTTTGAAGAACCAACCACGTCATCGTGGTTTGAGTGGGTGTTGGTTCAGTCCACACTAGATGCAGTGCATTGTTGAAGCATCGATGGCTGTTGATGTGTTTCGTCGTCTGACATGCAGGATACGTCGTGGTCAATTTGGTCTGTCGTTGGGTCTAGCTATGTACAGTAAAGTGATTCTAGTTTGTGATAGCCATTTCTCATTCTCTCACTTGCACATGATTCCAAGCCCCACCAACCACAGACCATCTCTTGACAATGTCAATATGATTACCAACTTTGGACATGACCCGATTGACATATTTGATGACCCACCCTATCGGACAATGATGTCGATCCGTCATGTTGATCTCATCAATGGACAATGCCAACATGATCAACTTCACTCCGTTAGGTAAGCAAGGTAAGGAGGTGAGTCATGTCTTCAAATGCTCTTTTTCAGTCAATTTGATGCTTAGAAGCATCGACCCAACAACCCAAGTTGGTTGTTTGATGGGGAGGCAGTCAACGCCATAGAAGTAGTGACATAGATTTAAAACACTTGATTACTTTGTTCACATACATGTAGCTATATATACATGCCGTATGATATAGACATAATTACAATCAATGACATTTGGGCGTGTTAGTTTGACCCAATAGGATGTAACATAAGATGCATAATGACATTGTACGCATATTGGACATATTTTTCATATAGACACACTAAGACAACTACGTTAGTTGCATATTGACATTTAGACAACCATATGGGATGTAATCTAGCCACACTAGACATAAGTATCACTACTTTACATGCATATTGGCATTTTGGCCATAACCCATACTAGTTTAATGTAGTCATACTACACACAAGTAGCACACTAAAATTTATAGCATATTAGACATATTAAGCACAAAGATTCACAGATACACTACTTCACATACATACTTGCATTTTCGTATTATGTATGTACAGTTTTGTATCGACATTATAAACATAGTGACCATTATGCCATCCTAAAAATGGTACCATCATAAAACATGTACCAAAATTCATACACCAACATAATATGCTTATTACCACATTATGGAAATATGTTTACTAGGAGTAGCCACAGTTACAATCTAAACTATCGTACACATACACAATGAAGATGATTTGTGCCTGATTACATTAATCATCGAGGATGATGGTGTGAGAAACTAAATGGCACAAAGAAAAATTCACAAGAGGAACATCCACAAGTGGTAGACATCGGACCATATTAAGTACGTCATGTATTCCTACCTCTTCTTTGAATCTCATGTCAAACACTTGCAACAATATACACATTTGTACAATTGTACTCACTTTACGATAGTGCTACAAGAACTTAAACCCTGAAAAGCAAAAAAGCTTGCAATATGGACACTCTGTCAAGCAGATTTTACACAGATACATAATATGCATGTGTACACTTCACATACACTAGATATTTATACCTAAATTGGTAAATTTCACGAGGATACAATACGAAAAGAAGAAAAAATACAAAAAGAAGAGAAAAACAAATCATATGTTGATACGCACATAACGGAAGAATGGTAACACATTCTTTTGATGAAGAACTCCCTTTGAAGTGAACATGTCTTTTACTCTTCATTACAGCAGTTTACAACCTACTTTCTCTTAACTTACCGGGATGACATCGTTGATTGTCTTGTTGGTGTATGTGCAAAACGAGCGAGCCTCATGAAATTAGAAGCGTTAAAAAGATAAAAAACAAAAAATGCAATAAGGGTGCTATGTAACCCAAAACAAGCAAAATTTGCAATGAAGACACTTTGTCACCCAAAATTCTCACGGATAGTTCATATTCATGTCTACACTTCACATACACTACATATACATACCTCAAGTGACAACTTTCATGAGAACATAACACGAAGAAAAGAATTCATACGTTGATGAACATTTAACGCTAGATTAGTAACACATTCTTCTGATGAAGAACTAACTTTCAAGTCAACATGACATTTATTCTTTACTACAACACAATACAACCTAGTTTCTCTTAACTTCCTGGGATTTTGTCGTCGATTGTCTTGTTGGTCAATGCGCGGAACGAGCGAGCCTCAAGAAGATAGAAGCGATAAAAAAAAGTGATAGCAATGAGATTACTATGTAACCCAATAAGTTTTCAGCACTAAAAAGCAACAATACCCTTTCATGAATTCTGTTGATAGGAAATCATGACAGTATTGAGCCGATCAAATCGTATTCTTTTTACGAATTTGAGGTGAAAATGATATGAAATGTGAACAAAAACATTAGAGGATTTCTTATTGATAGTAAGTGTACTTTGATGAGAAGTGCCTAAACTTTTAAGCGCATACGTGATTTTTTGAAAAAATATATGAACATTCCTATTTTTTCCTCTTATGTTGTCAACTTGAAGGGTGTGTCCGTCATCGTTTTGTGAGATCTTCCTCCAAGAAATGGCACGAAGAAGTCTGAATGTTTCGAGAATATCGAGTTGTGTCATGAAGTCAACCAAAAACTATTGGAACATCCATGTACTGCGTGAAACACCAAAGATTGGGGCAAGTGGTGTAAATGCCTTTAGCCAAGCGACATGAACAGCTCAATGTTTGAGTGCAGTGGGCTATACACATCATGAATGAAATGTCAAATTTTGAAGTTTATGGACTCTTGCACCTTGTAGATGTAACACTCCCCCCTTCCCCTCCCTAGCGGTGACATCTACGCCTGTTAATCTCGCTGATATTGGTGTTGAAGTGCTGAGCTACCAATATGTTGAATACTGTCATTCCGCAACAACACAACCCTATATGAGGGTGAATCAATGTGGCTGTTGAAAAACCAAGTGGTGCTATAAAGAAATGGCACGCTCTAGTTATACGGAGTTCTCGAAACCTCCTCTTTTCGTGCCTGAGCCCCGTTGATTGCATTATGTTTGTGCCAATGGGCTAGCAAGTAATTTTGTGAAACTCTCTGATATGGAATCACTTTAGTGGCATGCCCACATGCATTTTACAATGATGTGAACTGTCTTGCAAGCATGGTTGATGTTGGGGTTGCTTAGGCTTGCAACGATTAGCTTCTTTAGTCATGCTTAGGGTTTAGACAAACTGTGCCCCATATGCACTGATAACCTCTATAGTTACTAAGATCCTCGCAAATGAAGGGATTTTTAGATGCTTGACCCACTGGCACAGCAAGGTGCGGCTACCGTATTCCCAAATGCTGCCTCCTCCTTGTCTGATAGAGAGAAGATGAACAGTGAATCTAGTGGTGAGACAAGGATGTCAGTGACGATAGAGGCACTGCCGCTGAGAAGAGATTGCCAAGGCCACTAGGAAGATGGAGTCGTGGGTCTTGGCTGAGATCATCGATGAGAGAAAATCCGATACCAGTGATGATGGAACAGATACACGACTGGCCTAAAGAGTCAAGCCATAGGTGCACCTATGAATGCAGAAAGAGTGAGGAACACAGGTACAACTACGGATGCTGGCTTAGGTTATGGCCGTGGGTGTAGTTAGACCGCAGGAAGAGACAATTCCAACAGTGCCTGTCATGCAACCATTGCACCAAACATTGTTGATGTTGTTGTTATTGCACTAGTGGCTGCTGCAATTTTCACTACATTCAGATCACAACAGTAGATGTGCACTTTAAATGAAGTGAGCTGGAGTAGTTTTGCAGAGAAGTAGATGTGCACAGCAACAAATGCGCACATTAGCTTATGTGCGCATAGTGGCAAGCAGAACATGGTGGGAAGAGACCTAGTGGCGGCCATGATGGTGACCATGGCGGCAGCAAAGACATCGACAATCGCACCTGCTGCAAATGATGTCGCAAATGCCGGAGAGATCAAGCTGTCTTGCAAGCATGGTTAATGTTGAGGTTTCTTACAAACTATGCCCCTAAACCATTAGCCACATTAGGCATGTTTACAACCACAACCAGAGTCGTACGTGCATTTGATGCTTGTTCTTGTGGGCGTGCTGAGGAGGAGTTCACCCATGTAGCCTCTATATTTGGACCACATGCAGCAGTTGCTGTCCACGTGGCCAGATAGATCTCTACAACATCAGTGGCAGTCGCCACTACAGCTACCGCAACTGCCACATCTGCCTCATCAAATCTGTTTGGATCACCACTCTCTCGTCCTCTTTCTTCATTGCAACAACTACCTCTCCCACCAGAGGATGCATCTACATCCTCATTGGAACGTGTGTAGCAAAAGCAACTCTTTCCACAGCCATGCTAATAGGCCCTTGTACCTCGTTGTGCCATCACCATCCTGGGTTTTTGCATCCACCATTACTGTGCTACCGCCGCTTTTTTTTTCTTCTGTCTTATCCTCCACGTAACACGCACCTTGTGCCTCTCCTTTCATATTGGGTGGTTATTGCCTAGTTGTGTAGCCTTTTAGTAGGTCCTTTTGTACATCCTAGCATCATCTTCATATGCTCAGCACCATCTTCTTCACATTCCCATGCCCAATGAAAAGTTCTCACAAAAACATCTTAGCATCCATCCTCATTCCACTTCCATCCATCATGTCCTGTTGTGAATCAGCCATCCTAAAGCTCCAAGAATAGCTTTAGATTCATCCTGTAATTGATGATACTATTGACCATCAGTATGATTCCAATCGATCAAACACTATTTGGCCTTGCAATGCAACGCCTTCTCACCGCACACAATCCTTTTGCTACTACTACTGATAGCACTGTTGGCAGTGTGAGAGCTGTTGGCACTGCTCGCGCCACTAGTTGAGTGGCTGCTGCCATCTCATCATCCTCTGGTGCTACAGCCACTGGTGCTACTGTAAAACCATATACTTCTACAGCTGCTCTTGCTCATGGTCTTCTGCCCATCCCGTACTAGCGTGCCTTTGAGAATGTGCCACTGTATTTCAGAAACAAAGTGATCATCTTTTCTTGAAAGGTATGCTCCAGCGCGTTGGCAAAAGGTGAAGAGCTCAAGTAGTACCACTTTTGAAATGATCCCTCTATTGCTAGACCCTTCATTTGTATGCACTGTCTGCACACGTTGAGGACATACGTTGGTTCAATGTGGACCCAACATGCATTTGCTACTGCAAGACGATCACCAGCCATGCTGTATAATGTGCACAGTTCACCTCAACAAGCCCTGCATGTGCGTTGGTGAGAGGTTTGATGAGTATTGGGCAGTCATGATCTTCATAAGGCCGTTCCTTCACAACTCTTGGAGTGACTCTGCACTGTCACAGGTTTTATCCATAACCTCTCTACCTCTTCCTCCATGTTTTGTGATTAGAAGTTCAGTGCCTTGAGCTAGTTGCTGCTGATGCCCACATTGGCATTGGTGCACTCAATGAATTTAGCATTGCATTCCTCACAGACCGGTGGAAAAACCTACACAATAAGCTCCTACAACGCTCTTTGGTCGCTACCATCTCCGCCATTGTGTCCTCTTCCTTTATATCTACCTCCTCCTCCTCCTCCTCCTCCTCCTCCTCCTCCACCTCTTCTGGCACTTCCTCCTCCTTGGTTAGTTGTGCTCATGCCGCTCTTGGTGTGGGCCGTGGCTGTGGAGGTGGGAACCGTGATGGCGATATGGGAAATGCTTCTATTTCCAACTCCATCATCACCATCTGCTGGAAATGTGACTAGATGTACCACTCTTCCCCAAAGTGTCCTCATCCACTAAATGATGCCCACTTAGTCACTGCCATGCATACAGGGTGCGCACGGACTACCACTGTATTTGGCCTCATCACCAGCTCCTCATCCACATCTTCCACCACATCAGAAAAAGCATCCTCTCTCTCCAGCACCTCATGTGCCCCTCCCACTTCTGTTCAGCTTCACCATGTTATGTCTTGCATTTTGACACTGGCGGGCCTTGCTGGCTTCCTCCTCCGAGTCCGGCCTTGGACTATACACAGTCGTCACCTCCATCCCCGGTTCATAATTGTGATCGTTTGTGTGGTGATGACTACGATTGTAGCCACTATGATTATCGATTTACGAATGGAGAAGACCCTCACCGACATCCTTTGTTGCCGTGACAAGGGAGGTAAGAGTGTCTTTGGGACCACATCCTTCCATACATGTCAGGTTCATTCCTAGCTACGGGGTGCTGGGTCCGCGGCACCATAGGGAAGCTTGCCTATTGATGTGCCTCGGATGGAGCAAGTGTAGTCAGTCTCACTCCCGCGTTGCCTTGCTGCATTGGCTAGTCCCCTTTTCCGGAATTTGAAACTGTGGCTGTCTTGCATGTTTTGTCATTTGTTCATTCCTCCTCTTGTTTCTGGCTCATAGACTCTAGGGCCACTCATCAATGATGTTTTCTCGATTCTCATTTGTCTCCCTTGATCCCATTGGTTCCGTCACTTCGTCCCGACTGCCTCTGGGCATTTTCTTCCCATACAGAGTGCCAGCGTTGTGCGTTTTGCTGTACGGAGGGGGGATTTTTATTTCTAGATGTGTTGTATGTGCCTGATCTCTAGGTCAGCCTGTTATACATAACCGCCTTTGATGACCAGGGACTTTTTTTCCAGTTGTGGTTTTGTACTATCCCGTTGTAGTCCTCTGGTTGTGTCATATGGCATGGTCTTCGTTGCGATTGTTTTTTCTGAGTTCCAGTATCAATTCCCTTGTCTTCTGCTGCTCCTACCCTATTCCATTTCACAACGGTATTCTCTCCAAAGCACATACGCCTTTACATCGTCCTCTTTGTCACTTTCATATCGCTGCCATTAACAGCCAGCCACACCTCGGCCCTGCACATGGTCTTCATCTTGCTTCCTTTTCACCCACATTGCACATCCAATTTCCTTGATTGTGCTAGATGCAAGATGCAATCTTTTTTGATTCTGTGTTTGGGAGTGATCTTGATCGTCTTGCCTCTGCTGACACCCTTGTCCCACTCTCTTGTTTGGAGAGGGTGGGCATCTCTCCTCCGTTGTTTTTTTTTCCTCCTCAGATCATGGCAACGGTGTCTTGCACTCTGATAGTGAACACAACATCCAATACTCCTCCTTCGGTGGCCTTTGATGGTGGTTCTTGAGAATTTCAATAGCTTCAATTTGCAACTTGAATCACTCAAAACGGTTAAGCGTGGAGCATGCTAGGTCCAAAAACGTGACAGCCATGGCGTGGGTTTCGACACGAAGTGTCGAAGCCTAGCAGACAAGAGAGGGGAGAAGCGAAGCACGATTTTTTGTGCTTCTCTCCTCCTGGCGGAGTAGCAAGGCCTGCTGGCCGAGCAAGCTCGCTCTCGTTAATCAAGGGCGAAACTCGCCCTTAGACCGATTTCTCGGTCAACTGCCCCGCGAGAGCAAACCTACGCTACGTAAATCAAACTCAAAGGTCTATTTTAGGTCTATCTACATTCTCATCAAGTTTGTCACTTCGAAGTCAAAGTCTAATCTGGGTTAGGTAGCACCAAGTGCACCAAGTAAGAGAATGTCACATGGGCATGCGACTGAGCTGGAGCCGAGGCACATGAGTCACAAGCTGCAGCATAAGGAGATAGCTGTGTCTGGGGCATGTGAAGCACGCACTCATCATGCGTCATCTCTAGTCTCATGGCCGGCATGCCCTGCGCACTCACATCCACACACTGGAATATGTGCACGGATTACTACGCCCCCTTGAATGTGAGTGCTGTAGGCATGCAACCGAGTTGGTCAAGTTGAGAGGTAAGGTTTGATGAGGGGAGAGCTTTGGTGAGGAAATCTTCCAACTGGGCGTCTCCCGCAATGGGGCACACTTGAACAGCCCCTGCTTCAACTGCTTCTTGCACGAAGTGTTGCTCAACGCTGATATGCTGAGTGTGTGGGTACAGTATGCCATGATTTGCTGCAATCCGTCGTGCTTCTGAGCTGTCGCTGTTCAGTGGCATGGCATGCGCAGTCAGACCCAATTTTTCAAGCAACCATCCCAGCCGTATGGCTTCGCATGCATCCTCACCCAATGCCATGTATTCAGCCTCAGCCACACTGCATTCCATACACAACTGTTTAGCACTCCTCCACGACACAGCCATGCCCCACACACGGAAGACATACCCCCCTCGACTGCGTGCAACACGATCGCGTGCATAGTCACTGTCATATTACCCATCCAAGAGTGGTGCTGAAGAGGGAGAGATGACCAGACCGACCTTGGTAGTGTTCATCACATAATGCAGCAATTTCAACAAGGCCTTGTGATGCCTGCTACGGGACTGCTGGCTGAACTAAGCCAAGGTGTTGAAAGCACATGCAATGTCAAGTCGTGTTGTGGATGCCAAGTAGGAAAGACTGCCTGTGATCTGTTGATCGAGTGTTGGATCATTCTCAGGTCCGTAGTCTGTGGTGGGTGCGATTAGCAAATGTGCATAGACGTCCGGACTCATGGGTGACTGTTGACGTGGCAAGTGTTGAATAAGGTGGTGCAACCATGCAGTCAGATGAGCAACAAAGCATCCTTGATGCAGGGCCAGTGTGCGTGAGGGCCTGTCTCGTATGATGGTTATGCCCAAGAAACTGTGCGCTTTGCCAAGATCAGTCATGCGATAGTGCACAGTGAGCAATGACTTTGTCCAAGTAATGAGTGCAAGTGAAGGGGAAAGAATCAACAAATAATCCACATAGACAAGCAATGCAAATGGCCCTATTCTCTGCCACTGCACGAACAGAGACGGATCAGAGATGCTTTGGGAGAACCCACCAAATTCTAGAGTGCACCGAAGCTCTTTGTTCCAACATCTGGGAGCTTGCTTCAACCCATTTCAGATCAATTTCCTTTTTTCCTGGAGGAAGTGGCACTAGTTGATACACATCATGTTCCAATAGTGCATTCAACTAAGAAACCATGGCATCTGGTCCTTCCCTGACTTCTGTCAGTGTGAGAGGTTCTACGACAATGGAATCCACAGGGGTAGGCCCAACAGCATGATAGAACTGTTTTTAGTCTACGCGTGCAACGTTACGTGCAGACCGGTGTACAGGCTCAGTGACTGTGGGACGAGACTGTGGGAACTTTTCTCTCGGAAGGAATGGTGCCAAGCCAGGTGGTGAAAGCAATGTCTGATGCTGTGCTGGCTAGGTCAGTTGGTGCTGATAGATCTGTGGGGACTGGGGATTGCACAGGTGCACAGTGTGACTATCGTGCAGCAGGCATTGTGTGACGCACGAGACGAGACACAAAGACAGGTAGACTCACATACTCAGGGTAATGGTGTGGAGATGGAACATGTGGGACATGCCGTAGGGTGCGAAACGTCTTGCATGGCATGTGTTCCAGAAATGATGCATCCCAAATTTCAATGAGGAAGTGATTGGTGATGTACCAGAACCTCCATACCTTGGAGGCATGAGACACTCCCACAAACACACACAATCTTCCACGTGGGCTGAGTTTGTGATCTCTCTGAGGTTGTGCAAACCATACACAAGCCATAGTTCCCCATACCCGTGCCAGTCTCAAGTCTGCCTTCTCTTGAAACAAGCACTCCAAGAGCGTCACTGATTTTGGCAATGGACCCTGAGGAATGCGATTCCAAACCCATGTGATGTACTTGATCGCCTCTTCCTAAAACCCAAAGGACAGGCCATACTCCCCAAGCAGTGTGCGCAAGGCATCTCCCAGGGTCCTATGCCATCTCTCTGCAACCCCATTGTGTTGGGGCTTGTAGGGAGTGGTGGTCTAATGTTCTATGCCTCTTGCTTTGAGTTCGGAGGTCAGAGATCCAAGGAATTCTCCACCTCTGTCCGTGTGCAGTTTCAACAGTTATTGATTTGTTTGACGTTTGGCTAGTGCTATCCATTCTGCAACGGCACACTGAGCATCGGCTTTGGTTTTCAGCAGGAAAGCCCAGAAAAACTGACTGTAATCGTCAGTCAAGTTAAAGGCATACACTGAGCCATACAGCACGGATGGCATGGGCATGGGCCCAGTGACATCGGCGTGCACCAGTGTGAGAGGAAAAGTACGCTCTCTTTGTGAGGTTGGAAAAGTCTGTCCGTGGGATTTTCCTTCATGACACTCAAGACATGCTCCTGGTTTTAGACCATGCTGACAGTCAGTGGGTAGGAGCCCATGTGTAGGGGTGTGCCTTTTGAGGTCATCGACTAGTGCCATGTTGATGTGTGCGAGACGATGATGCATGAGATCAGTGTGATTTGCATCAACTNTGAGGTTGGAAAATTCTGTCCGTGGGATTTTCCTTCATGACACTCAAGACATGCTCCTGGTTTTAGACCATGCTGACAGTCAGTGGGTAGGAGCCCATGTGTAGGGGTGTGCCTTTTGAGGTCATCGACTAGTGCCATGTTGATGTGTGCGAGACGATGATGCATGAGATCAGTGTGATTTGCATCAACTATGGTAGTGACATGCGGTTGTACTCGGGCTGAGGGGACAAGAGGAAAGAAAGTGATTCTGTACAGCATGTCATCATACTATGGTCCATCATCCAGCAATGACCCTGAGGCATCGAGGATCATGCATCATTGCTTTTGCGTTATGGTGGAAACATTCAATTTCCTGTCTAGCTGTCCTCCCGACAACAGATTCCCCTTTAACTTGGGGACATACAACACACTAGTCAGCCACAACACCCTCCCTGGCGCCCGGAGAGCCACAGTCCCGACACCTTCAACGTCACGTACCTCCCCTGACCCAGTCTTCACCCCATCAACATCATGCGTGGCATACAATGAGGTGAAAAACTGGCAATGAGGTGACACGTGATGAGATGATGCTGTGTCATACAACCACTCGTGCATGGGCAGTGTGTGGGATGTAGTGATGTGCGTGTCACCGAGCCGATGACCTGGCTTCTGTAGTGCTGTTGTCGGTTTGGGTGGCTGCAACTCTGTGCTGGGGAGCCATCCAGCATGCTGAGGCGGTGGTGCTGGATCCTGCTTCTTCATCATGTCGGCGTACACGCACTGTGCCCACTTGGGTGCGGAAACTGGCTCTATAGGATGTGGAGGCTAGTAGTGGATAGGAGGTACAAAGGAAGTCGGCTGCATCGTCGAGTGCACTATCTGCTGCATCATTGGCTGCATCATTGGCTGCATCATCAGCTACAACATTGGCTGCATCATCGGCTGCATCTTTCGCTGCATCATTGGCTGCATTATCGGTGGCCCGAATGTGGCTGCAACAGTCAATGAGGGGCCATGTGGCCCAGAGTGCGTATGTGCTCCCCAGGTGGGAGCAGGCAGTGGCCCCATGGTCGGTGGACGCAGCTGCTATTGGTAGGGCTGTTGCTGGTTCTGCTGCTACTGTGGGTTCATGATGCACTGCAACACGGGACAGGCACGCCAGTAGTGACCAGGCTAACGGCAGTAGTTGCAGGTATGCGTCCCCGTGTCTCGCCCGCGTCCCCGACCTCTGCCGCCCTGGCGTCCATGACCACCTCCACCACCATAACCTCCCTGTCCTGCCATGGCGTGTAGAGCTCCAGATCCCTGATGTGTGAAGGCCGTGGTAGTAGAGGGTCCAGCCTCTTGATCCGCCCCCCAATTTATGTCCTTGTAGTTCCTCAATTCCTTGAACACTGTTGACAGATCGGTGCTTTCAATGTCGGCTACTCGAAGACGGTGCAGTAGGTCACAGCAAAACTCCTTGTACGGCTTGCCGAGATGGAACAGCACCGGATCAAGCCATTCGAGCATGGTGCAAGGGACACCCAGTCCCAAGATCCAGTGCCTGATATCCATCGCCGCATCCCAATACTAAGCTATAGGCGCATCGGGCTTTAGACAGAGACGACGAAGCTTATCAAGAAGTGTGATGACCAGTGCCATGCCCTGTTCCTCCTTGTGAGTTACCAAATGCTACCATGCCTCAGCAGGACGAGGAGCCCCACTGCAAGGGTTGGTTGGTTCCTCTCCTCTCCCACCATACCTAAAGTGGCGAATGGCGTAAGACTGGTCATCGAGAAGAGCTCGAGTGAGAGTATTGAGAGAACGGAGGAGGGTACGGTCGTCCACCTCCTCTGGCAGTGGGTGGAGATAGAGCTCTTTGAGCCCATGCTCGGCCGCCCATGCTAGGAACACGTCCTTCCACGCAAGGAAGTCCCGTGTTCCGAGTGGTGGCAGTGTCAAATCCTTGTGGAGCGCAATCCTGTTCAGATCGCTCCATGTCACTGCTGTGGCTGAGGTGGCCGTGTGTGCAATCCCATCGCCCCCATTGCTACAATGAAGTTCATTGTCCCTCACGGATCCTGCACTGCTCATCATCACTGAGTTCCTCTCTTTCCTTCTGACTTCAGGGCACAGGTTCTTAGCGCCCCCTCTCCCTCGGCTGTGCGCGACTCCTTGTGGGGATCACCAACAGTCACGTGGCCCGTGGTGTCCACCCTTGCCGCCGCTTTGTCTTTTCTGTGCCTTCCTTTGGACTTGCAGGCCCTAGGCACCTTAGGACGCTTCGTCCTAGCTCTGCATTGCTCCGTCCCTTGCTCGCCGTCGTCCCTAATGGCCTAGGTTGACAAAATAGCAAATTTTCCTCTCGCGGCCGTTTTGGAAGTCACTGGATTTCTCCCCGTTCTTGCAAGTGCAGGCCTTTGGATCAGCTCTGATACCATGAGAATTGCAAGAGCTTCAATTTGCAACTTGAATCACTCAAAACGGTTAAGCGTGGAGCATGCTAGGTCCAAAAACGTGACAGCCATGGCGCGGGTTTTGACACTACGTGTTGAGGCCTAGCAGACAAGAGAGGGGAGGAGCGAAGCATGAGTTTTTGTGCTTCTCTCCTCCCGGCTGAGCAGCGAGGCCTGCCGGCCAAGCGAGCTCATTCGCGCTAATTGAGGGCGAAACTCGCCCCTAGACCGATCTCTCGGTCAGCTGCCCCTCGAGAGCAAACCTACGCTACATTAATCAAAGTCAAAGGTCTATTCTAGGTCTATCTACATTCTCATCAAGTATGTCACTTCGAAGTGAAAGTCTAATCTAGGTTAGGTAGCACTAAGCACACCAATTAAGAGAATGCCGCATGGGCATGCGGCTGAGCTAGAGCTGAGACACATGAGTCACGAGCTGAAGCATTAGGAGATAGCTGCGTCTTGGGCATGTGAAGCATGCACTCATCATGCATCGTCTCCAGTCTCATGGCTGGTATGCCCTGCGCACTCACATCCACACACATGAATATTTACATGTATTATCAGCCCTGATGGTTTCTCCATTTCCTCGACCCCTTCCTCTCCATCTGATTCTTTGTGCGGTCCTCCCTCTCCTGTTCAGTCCTCTTGTCTGTCCACAGCCCAGTCCCCTATTTCCTTGTCAGTCCCTCTGTCTGCTGTTGCACAGTCCCCCATGGCTCCTGTTCAGTCACAACATCCAGCCAATCCTATCGTCCTCTCTCTGGATCCGTACAATTATGGGGGCCAGCTTTAACCACCCCCTTCCCATAGTGGAGTTCTTTTTATGATCCAGACCTGTGTGCCTTGGATCTCACCACTGCTACCTTGGATGGTCTTGGCATTGGCGTCATGCAAATTGACATAGCTCTTGGCTATGCTCTCATCTTGAAGGAGTTTTGCACTTCCATTGACACCTCTGTGGCCGGCCATGTCGTTGCATGTTTTCTGCAAGTGGTCCCTCCTCTTTAGGCCCCAGTCCCATAAAATTGTGTGAGGCTTGTGAGGCCATCGATTCATCTCTCTAAGATGCATCCATGACAGTGGAGCTGGATTCTCCTTTGTTGTGTCAATCTGGATGATTTCTGCATTGACTCTCGGCTGGCTCATAGGGGCTGGTACAAATGGAAGCCTAGGGGTTGTTCTAGGCATGCCAATCCAACCCAAGACTTTGTAAACTACCTAGTATTGATTGTATTTTTTGTAAGGATTCATTTACTTTCATAACTTCATTTTACTCCAAGAATTTTATTTGATCTTACAAGTTTTTTGTAATGCACCTTGGGAGAAACGCTGTTGGGAGAGTTGCACTTGAGGAACCTCGGTCACTAGCGATGATCTTGCTGCTAGATTAGGGTCATGTGACATTTCAAGGGTTCACATACACACCAAGAGCTCCAGGTTTGGGAGGTTGGACTCAATTTCCTCTCGGAAGCAAAGGCATCGGAGCACTACCATGTTGGCCTGAAGCCACATCTCTAGCATGATCTTACAGTTCTTGGATTGCGGACCTTTTGCGAAGCTAGTTCCAGCGGCTGAGGGAATCAACGTGAAAAGATACAATGCTCACCAGAAAACATACGCATCACAACCATGGATGGAGCATCTCACTCAGGTTGTGCCATGGAGGTGGAATCAATCCAAGGGGGGTAGTGGGGCACGGGGAGGCAGCAGGGACCAATGTGAAAGTGCTGAGTTTGCGATGAGGTGGGTCGCCGCAAGCAGAAATTTCTCAAGAGAAAGACATATCAGGGAAAAGGTGTTTCCACCATGAGGAGGGAACAAAACACTGCTGCAAAGGTTTCATCTGCAAGGGAAAACACCAGTTCTGAAAGGCTTTTTTTTTCCTATCGAGGAGCTGCCTCCAGTGTTTTTGCCACATGAAGATGAGACCCAAATGTTTCCAGGGATCAACCTGTAGCTGGTTCTTGAGATTCTTGATAGGATTTTCAATATTTGGAGGAAGCTACGGCAGCACAAGCCATGGATTCTTCTTAAAAAAGCTGGTGACAAAGTTGGGATGTGCACGGCAGCCAGGGATGTTGGCCAAGGCGTGGCAGTTGTCTTGAGGGGTGGAGTGCGACAGGCATCTTCTTGAGCACACGCGTCACATTGGTGATTTGGAGTGAAATGGATTTCCACACTTGTCCTATAGATGACTGCAACTGCTTGATTGGCTGAGATTGGTTGCACACCTGGACTTTGGAGGTAGATTGGTGGTATAGCCGGGTAGTCATGAGGGTGGGAAAGAAAAACCTCACTTTGCTGTTGTAGCGGGGCAAGGGAAAAGATTAAGGTACGGCAGAAGTGGGGAAGTAGATGTGTATCATCAACTTGCTGCAACTACACAGATGTGAGCACAAGGATGACCAGGTCTACTTGGCTTGAGTGTATCCACAAGAAGCAGCAGAGCAGCAGATTAAAGAAATTGAAGCAGAAGAGGGGCAGCCGGTGGAAGGCAAGGGAGCTTAAAAAACGGCCCCAAGACCCAGGGAGGTGCTTAAGGAGTGAGCAGATGTTCTTCCAGAGGAGTTATCAAAGGCACTACTGTCGTGGAGCGACATCTACCACAAGATTGAGGTAGTGCCAGAGTCATCACCAATGGTACGTTCTTATAACCACATTAGCGACACACATACTGCGGATGTCAAGAACAAGTTGGGGGAACTGGTGGACCAGGTTTTAATCTTGTTGTCAGCGTCGCCATACACAGCACTTGTGATGCTCATTAAGAAGAAATTGAAAGAGTCGCGGATGTGCGTGGACTATTGGGCACTCAGCAACATCACAGTGAAGAGCAGCTACCTGCAAACATGGGCCGAGAAGTTGTCTGACCAGCCACAAGGCTTGTGTGTCCTCAACAAAATGGACCTGAGTTTGAGATATCACCAAATCCACATTTTTTTGGTAGGATATGGAGTTTACGTTCCGGCCACTATGAGTATCTCATGATGTCCTTTGGAATTAAAAATTCTCCAAATATATTCATGGCATTGATGAATTGGGTGTTCTACACTTACCTAGACCTGTTTGTGGTCTTCCTCCTTGACAACAGCCTTGTGTATTCACAAAAAATGGAGGAGCACTAAAACAACCTACAGGTGAAGATGGAAGTGCTGAGAAATGACCTACAGCTGTTTTCCAAAGAACAAAATTGTGCACTCACCAAGCAGGGTGTTGAGTTACTCAGGCACATTGTCAGTGAGATCCGCATGGATCCAAAGAGGGTGGAAGGATTGAAGGAGTATCTGGGGCCGGTATGCATATGTGAAACTATTTTTTTTAATAGATTCTACAAACTAATACTGGAAGTTTATCTGGGAAACAGAATAATGGGTATATCCTTGAAAGAATTTCTCAAAAAGGGTCATCAATGGGAGTGGGGTGCCAAGGCGGGAAAGGCCTTTGGGGCAATGAAGAATGTAATGTGTGAGGCATTGGTACTGCTCAACCTGGACATGGTAAGGAGTACGTGTTGGCGAAGGATGTAAATGCCACTGTGATTTGCAGGTTATTGATTCAAGACCAAGGGAAGGGGCTTGAGCACATTGCATACTACTCTAGAAAGCTGAAAGGTGCCAAGCTAAACCATCCGGTCCGAAAGAAGCTGATGCTTGTGGTTGTTGATATGCGGTGCCAAAAAAAGTGACCAAAGTGGGTTACTCGATAAAAATCATCGGGTCACAAAAGAGAATAAAAGATGTTTTGCTGGTTCTGTAGCGCTTTACGGAACTCGATTCGGAGTCTGTTTGAGGGATACATGGATTTTTCAAGGTTTGGTGGCGATGGGTCCGGTTCAAGTGACGGCTCCTGCGCTACAAGCACCAATGACGGCCCCAATTATTGGCCAGGGAGGTTTGGAGCGGCCTTCAAGGTAGAAAGGCGGCAGGAGGACCTTCAAGGAGCTTCAAGGAAGGTCCCCACCAAGATTATTGGTTGTGCACATGGCAGGGATGGTAACTCTCTTGTGTGAGAGTGTGACTGCCGCTCATCCCGCTAGGCTAGGAGTGTGCTAGGAGGTGAACTTTGACAGAGTGGTTCTTCCAGCTCCATGTGCCAAATGAGGCGTACTTAAGCTTGTTAGAAAGCTGTGCTTATGTAATTTCTCAATCAAGAGTCGATTCACACATTCACATTCTTTGCAAACCTATATTCGCTTCCGTAGTTTTTTTTTGTGCAACCTGCAACTCCTTCTCACAAACAGTTGGTCCTGCCTATGCGGCTCTTGGTGAGCCTGATCACCTCCCTGAGGGCTGCCCCAGTTTCCATCAGTGGTGGTCCATGCATTTAAGAATTGGTGGTGCTACTCTGAGGCAAGGTACGTGGACCATTATGCGCGCAAGTACCTCGAGTTGCAGCCAAACCTGATTCTTCTTCAAACACGGTAGACGGAGCTGCTCGATGGTGGCTTTGACTATGAGGTTTAATACAAACTGGAGAAGGCTAGTCCAACAGACCCGCTATTGTGCTGCTTAGACTTGGGCATGCATGCGATGGCTGTGCTGGTAGGGATTCCTGAACATCCACAATCGTTTTTGTCACGAGTATGCCGAGGACCATGACTTTGCATGTTGTGGGGAAGGGGTGCAAGTGGGACGTCCACTTTTTTTGGCATGAGTTTAGGACTCCAATTATGGATGAATGCATGATTGTAGAAGGTGCTATTAGAGGAGGATTATGACTCATGTTCTAATGGCCATTTTGGCCATGACAAGGCCTTTGAAATACTTGCGTGCTAGGATGAGTGGACAACCAGGGGATTAGATTGCAAGGTGTACGTGAGTAGCTGTACTACATTCCAAAAGGGTAGGGAGCCAAGATAACAGCAACTGCTACCAGTTCTGATTCTTCTGTAACCCAATGTCTCACTTGAAGTTTTTAGGGGTCTTCCTGGGAGCAAGGCAAGCAACACCATGGTGCTGGTAGTGGTGAAAATGATTCATTAAGATGACGCACTTCATTCCATGCATGGAGAAGGTTTTGGTAGTGGCTACAGTTCAACTCACCTTGCAACACATAATTGATTTTTGGCATGGGGTGCTGAAGTGCATGGTCTTAGACGGTGACCCACGCTTTACGTCCTTGTTCAGGGAGGAAACCTTCAAGAAGTTTGGCACAAAGGTGGATCTCTCATTGGCATACCATCTCCAAACGGATGGCCAAACCAAGCACACCAAACCAGAACATAAAGCAGTTGTTGTGGGGGATCTTGGACCTGGATGGAGAGGGATGAGAATGCAAGCTTATGGTGGCTGATTTTGCCTAGAACTATGATGTTCATACCTCCACAGGGAGGTCTCCTTTTAGAATGGTGTATGGATTATAGCCTGCATATCCGTCAGACATGGCAACAGGGGCAGAATTCTGATGGTGTAATGAGTTCCTCAAGACTTCATGGAGGTGTGGCGGGGTGTACATGACGCACTTCACTAGATGCAACATCAGATTAAGCAAAAAGAGGAAAGTCACTAGACATGGCAGGAGTTCTCGGTTGGTCAAAAGGTTTTTCCAGGCTCATGGAACCTGTAGCTTGTGGGTCTGGGTAGTGACAAGCTCAACCCTTGGTGGATCGGCCCCTCCCAGGTCAATGAGAAGTGGTCCGCGGTGAGCTGCGGGTTGGAGCTACCGGACCACTACGTGTTGACATGATGTGCTCCTTACCATGAGTACCGTTGATCGTATTCCCTGCTTCTAACACTAGGGAGTAGTATAGTTTCTGATATGACTTTATACTTGGGTTCCTTGGAGTTTTCCATGCAAGATCAAGCTTTGAATCGCTCAATTTGAGTGAGTATTCAGAAAGTTAGCCTGGTCCAAAGTTCGGGTGTTGGGCTGGTGGAATCTGGTACCCGCCATGGGTGGCGAGATAAACCACCGCCGGTGATCCGAGTTAAACTCCAATGACTCCCAAATGCACCAAGGCCATAAAGGAAGAAACCGGAGGACTCTCCTTGACCAGGGTGAACTTCTCCTGAACTTCTGGACGAGGAAAGGGGATTTGAAGGGTCATCGTCGAAGTGCCTCCCGTTGCCTAGCGTGCAGGGCAAGGTGGACGGCTCCACCAAGGGTTACTTTGATGGCCATAGCAGGGGCTGTACTGCTCCGATTTGGGCATGCTTGGATGATTTTGAAATATTAGATCACAGGCTACGAGGATCTTATGAAGTATTACTGTGATGACTAACAAAAAAGTACCTTGATTCAGTTCTCCTGAATGTGATGTGTTCTGCTCACTCACATCCGCGATCCTTGTGCTCCACACTCTTCACCATCGGTGTCCATTGGCTACCCCAAACATTGGTATCGTGAATCAGTGAGACCTAAAAATTATTGGGGGTGCCTCATCACGCACTAGTTCCAACAATAAGGACGGTGCGTGGGTAGGCTCCTCCTCCATCGATTTCGGTGGAGGATGAGGAAGAGTATGTAGTGGATAACTTTCTTGGACACCGTCAGAACGGATGTGGTTTGCAACACCTTTTGCAAAGCCTTCGCTATGTACCTGAGCATAAGTTTTAGAAACTTGAGGCCAAATTCAACAGGAGAAGTGAAGTTGAAACATTATTTCTAGCGTACGAGGAGTGCACTAGGACGGTTCATCCTTGGAGGGGGAATGATGTCATGAAGATGGATGTTAAAACACATTTTCTCATTTTTTTCTACATAAAATACCTTCCAAATTAGAAACATGAACCAGGTCATTTGGTACAGGGAGGAGATAGGTACAACCATACAAAGATGGTGCCCGTTTGACCCCGAGCACGATGGAGAAACCGTCTCACCCACTCAAACAAAAGTTCCCCTTGATGGATGCTTAGCCAATGAGGCAAAGTTGCTGCGGAGGTTGCAGAGCTGCATGTGATCTAGGCTTTTGGTAGCACAAACACCCACTCAATGCCATGTGGCTTGCGCAAAATCCGGAGCACTTATTGGATTGTTTGGCTGGTTTGCTCTATGTGCCTGTCAATATGAGCATGAAGGGCTGTCAATTGTTGGATGTGAATGCCGTGAAAAGTCATTGCCTCCTGCCAAAATCCTCTTCCAGATCTTGAATCTCTGTTGCTGTGGATTGAGGAGGAGACAACGCGTATTCTGATGCCAGTGATGAGGAATAACCTCGTTGTTCCCTTGGACAGTGACCATTTTTTTACTTGGGTTGGATTGTTACATCTTTCAGAACCATTCAACAGCGGCAATTTCTGTGTCAAACCCAGTGTGACAGGCACAAAGTCCATGGAAATGTCCAATCAGGGTGGTACCAGTAGCAGTTGAGGCAGACCTTGGAGGTTGGTGCATCTTGACTTATGGCATCAACACAAGCCACATGTCTTGAAGTAAATCGCAATGTTGCTGTGCATCTTGTCCCACAAGTGATAATTTGTGAGCTTTTCTAGTGTCTTTTTCTTGCCAAAGTTTCTACCTATACCAGTGCTGTGGCACTCCTCAACTAGCATCCTGTGAAACAAAAGAGAAAAAAATCACATCTGAACAGCACCTGGCATGGCTTACAAATTTCAATGATAGCCCCTCTCCTCCCTCCCCTTTGAGTTTTTTTGTGAGAGTATAGTTGGATGTTTATCAGGTGAAGTTCACAGAAAATTCAAAACTGGACATGCACATGCCACTAAGATGTTGCTTCTGGGTCATCTCTCTCATTTTCATTCAGTTGTGCAATGTTTTTTATCCCTCCCCTCCCACAAAACATCCAATACATTCTTTTGAATGAATTTCAGTATTTGGGATGGGGGGGGGGGGGGGGGCATTTATTGACATCCTTTTCCCGCCATCTTCCATCCCTTCCCTCTAGAAACATCTCAGTTTTGTTGGGTGAGTTTTCTTCACATAAAACTCCGCAAATTTGTGGACACACAAAAACACTGACAGTCTGATTCTTGCATCACTGTTTTCTGCTTTTCTCTTCCACCCTATTGTGCCGTGGGTGGCGTCATTTTCCATTCCACCATGTGCTTTTGCCGGTCCATGATGAAATTTGTTTTTAGTGCAAAAATCTCAAGGAAAAGAAAAACAATGTACAGGAAAAAAATCATATGGTCAGGCTTCTTACGGTTCCTGAAAGGTCCATCTCCCCTCCCTCCCTCAACCCACCAAACCCATTGGATTACATTCGTGGAGTATGTTTCAATTTGTATACATAAAAACCTGCACAAAGTTCATTGGTGTGCAAGAAGATTTCATCACAATGTTGCCCCTTGGAAACTTCCCTCATATGGGCGCATTTGTTTTCACCTTCCAAAGCATACAATATTCATTGTATTGATCCAGTTCAAATTTTCTACTCTTTGGGGGAGTCTCATGCATGGATTTGTTTTATTCCCTATCTCTAATGCCCCGCCACCACCTCCAAAACTTAAACTATTCTTTTCTTTGTTAACCCCACAGACTCAAGATAAAGCAAAAATAATACAGGTAGATAAGATTTTGCACAACTATTCATACCCTTTTCCTCCTTGAATGCAGCGCCAAAAGATTCAATCTCATGATTTTCAGTTTCATGATATGCATTATCAATGGGTGCTTCAAAATTTTCTCAGTTATGGCAGAATGATCTCAAAGAACTCCATCTTCATAGCCACCATGAGACACTTTCTTATGTGAGAGCAACGGTAACCTCTTCATTAGGTGCCCGTTTCTGTGGCAGGGATAATGGTTTAAAGAAGCTAGTAGAAACCCAATGTAACAAAAAGAAAAACTTGATTAATGCCTGAGCCCTTGTTGAGACACTAGGGATCCATGACGAGAAAAGATATTCAGATGACTGAGTAAATCTGCCCCCGGTTGTGGGCAAGGCTCGCTAGTTGAGCCTCACCTGGTGGTCAGCAAGTGCATCTCACCGGCACACATAACTTATCCCATGCATATTGATCCTCAACCCATGAAACAACCACAACCAACAAAAAATCCACAAGAATCTATGGTAATGAAGCAAACTGGGGAAGCCTAGCCAATTCCTACCAAGTTGTGGTTAGAAATAGGTATATGAATCAAGAAAACTCTATACTGAAGTATGTCATTTCTGTAGCAAAAACCTCTATAGGTTTTCTAGAAGTTGCAAACTAGCAGGCATGGGACGACAGTTTACGGGAGACGTTGAGGAATCATGGCCATAGTTATGTTCAGGAGGTGTCCTTGTGAAAAGTTTGAGTTTCCCCTGACAGCGGGATCCACATGAACTATACACCCGTGGCTATGAGAGGAAAGATGTATATGAATAGGGTGTTGGGGGTATTAAACGCATGCAGCCCAAAGGATGAAATTGCACAAGAAATTTCGAAGAATGAGGATTTTTGTATGAGTTAATAAAAGTTTCTCATCCTTACTTACCGTGCAAACTTGGAACACGCAAGTGTTGGAGTAATGCTCCTCACCATGGCAGGATTGACTCCAAAAAGGAACACCAAAGAGACAAACCAAGGCGGCTTAGTGGTTAATGGTGTCCACCTCTAGAAGCAGGGGCCCGGGTTTAAGTACCATGAGATCTTTTTCCGCCCTGCCTCAAGGGAGGTGAAAAATAGATGCCAGGAAGCTAGCTCAAAATCTAGAATTCCTCCTTAAGGTTCTACAAGGCTAGGTGAGGGTCCAGGATGATGACACACCTTCTAGAAGGGGTGACTTGTCCTACAAGGCATCTAGAGGTGTCTTGGTCTTCTGGATACCTTCCCTTCTACTAGAAGCAAGCTGAGGAATCTAGGAAGGGGCAAAAGCTTCTAGAAGAAGGAAGGGATGCCTTCCTAGGTGGGAAAAGGACAGCCTACCAAGGGCCACTCTAGAAGCCATAGAATCTGCTAAGAAGCTCCAAATCTGGCATGCTTTGCTGTTTTGGAAAGCTTAGATCAGTGGCTATAAAATGCCACTGCTTGTGAGCCTTGATCAAGTGTTTATTCCCATTCAATTAAGGCCAAAAATAGTGCCTCAATCTCTGACCAGTTTTCTGCCATCCTTGGAACCAGTTGCCTCCACAGTTTCAGTCTTTCCAAAAATAGTTGGTGGTGTGAACCAGCCGCAGCTAGGGACCCTCCAGGGCGCGCACTCACCCTCAGGCCAACAAAGGGTTATGGGCCCATGCCTCTAAGGGGTTCCAAGCCAGCTTGAGTTCACGCTTACAACAGTAAGACATGGCGACCAGCGAGCAAGAGAGCAGCCATACTGTCCTTAAGTTTGACGGGACATGCTTTGCCTTGTGGTGGTGGTAGTTTGAGGTCTTCCTTGACAACAAGGGAGTGCTTGAGCTTGTAAAGGTTGATGAGACTGCTCCGCCGGAGACTGCAACGGCTGAGGTGGAGGAGGCAGACAAGAAGCACAACAAAAAGGCGTTGGCGCTTCTTGTGTCCGCGTTATATCCGCCAAAAGTTGGGCACATCCAAGGATGCACCCTGGCCACAGAAGCATGGTCAAAACTCTGCTTCATGTACTAGTCAAGCAACCTTGCCAATCAGCTCTTCATCTTCAAATGGCTCGTCACCCTCTGAGCAAGCAAAGGTGACAATATCATGGAGATCATGTTGCAGATTGAGTCACTCGCAGCGGAGTACGTGGCCATTGGTTGGGAGGTTGAGTTTCAGTTGCAAGCTATGATCCTCCTTCTGGCCTTGCCGGACAGTTGGAGTCCCATGATCACAGTCCTTGGTGGCTGGCCTTCCGACGAGCTGAAGTACCCGAAGGTTGCTGAGTACGTGCACAACGAGTGGATGCGACGTGGCGGTTGAGAGAGTGCAGCGGCATCAAGTTCAGCTTACACGGTTCACCCTCACAGCGACGGCCGAGGCGACAAGTGGAAGGGTGCCAAACAGGGCACCAAGAAGGGTGACAAGAAGGGGGAGTGCTTCAACTACGGCAAGGAGGGCCACGATGCGTGCAACTGCTCCAAGAAAAAGCCAGACCGGTCGCAACGGGGCGGGAAGAAAGACGAGCAGGCCCTTATGGCGTACAAATCCACAAACTTGAAGGATCCGGGAGTTGCCGTCATTGACTCCGGATCAGGCTGCCACATGCAATGCAACAAGGCGGCATTTGTCACCTATGGTGCTTTGAAGAGATGCATGACAGTTGCCAATGACAGAACAGAGGTGGCCACCGGTGAGGGTAACGTCCGCATTGAATCCATTGTGGATGGCAAACCTGTCACGAGCACAATCCACGACGTACTCCACATGCCCAACTTTGGGGCAAACCCGCTTTCCTTTAGCTGCCTTACCGACAAGGGACTTGAGGTGCTCTTCACAAAGAAGGAGGCTGTCATCCGCAAGGAGGGCAAAAGTGAGGTCATTGCGTGCGCAAAGAGAGAGGACGACTTGTACCTACTATTTGCAAATATCCTCGGCAACCGGGCGGGCTCCAACGCCGCCAGTCTTGCAACGAAGGATGAAGGAGACCTGGACCTGTGGCACCGCCGACTTTGCCATGTTTCTCCATTGACGATGAAAGAGATGGCAAAGAGAGAGGTGGTGCGGGGTCTCCAAATCAGTGCCCTTGATGGAACCAAGGAGACCATGTGTGAGCCATGCGTCATCGGCAAATCAACGCGGCAGCCGTTTGTGGAAAAGAGGACGCGTGCATCAACAAAGTTGGCAGTGGTACACAGAGATGTCTGTGGTCCACTTGAAGGCTCCATTGGCAGAGCTTGCTACTTTCTCACCTTCATCGACGACCACAGCCGCAAACTGTACCTCTACCTCATGACGCGGAAGAGCGAAGTCCTTGCATGCATGCAAGAGTTTGTGGCAGATGTGGAGCTGCAGACTGAGTTGAAGGTGAAGGCGTTCTGGAGCGACAACGGTGGTGAATATGCGAGCTACCTTGGGTGGATGAAGAGTAAGGGGATTGAGTGGCAGAAAACAACTCCACACTCCTCGTAGCAAAATGGCGTCGCAGAAAGAGCAAATCGCATAATCCTTAACATGGTGCGATCCATATTGAGCGACGCCAGCCTTCAACAATGGTATTGGACGGAGGCGGCACGGACAGCGGCATACATAATGAACCTTACACCGACCAAGCCATTGAAGGACAAGAAGAACAAGGCATGGAAGACGCCACAAAAGGTGCGGAGGGGGAAGAAGCCGGCAGTGGGTCACCTCCGCACGTTTGGTTGCATTGCACATGCAGTGATGCAGGCACGTGAAGGGCGGAGCAAGCTGGACCCACGAACCCGCCGGTGTGTTTTCCTTGGGTATGAGAGCGGAAGCAAGGCGTATCGACTCTTTGACCCAAGGAGACAGCAGATTGTGCGGAGTCGCGACATCACGTTGGACGAGAAAAAACGTTGGACTAATGAGGAGGCAGGTCTCTCCAAAAGGGGGGAGTGGTTGCCACTCCTTGAGGGGGAGACGCCGGAGGACGGGAATGAGGGTGACGTTCTCGTAGCAGCACATGTCAAAGAGGATTGCCCAAGGGATGGAAGAGTGGGAGAATTTGTTCCGGCCAGCTCGGATGAGGAATCTGAAGCACCGGAGATGGACGTCAAGGGGGAGAGTCGACCGATGTCTCCAAGGTATCCAAGAGAAGGGGAGCAGGTGCTTGGAGAGGATGGCGCCGAAAAGGGACATCAACAACAACAACTGCCTCAAGAGCCCAGCTCAAGCAGCCGTGTGCAAAGAAGGAAGAAAAGGTACGATGCCAACAAGGGCATTTGGACTGGGTTCACACAAGTCTTCTTCACGCAAGAGGAGCATGAAGGAGGCACTGCACCAGAAGGATGGGGCTGAGTGGGAGGGAGCAATATATAAGCTCTCCTCCCATGTGGAGAAAGGCTCCTCAGTTGCAGGTTGAGCATGGATGACTGCCATGGGTGATGCGCAAGGGGGAGATTGTTGGAGTAATGCTCCTCATCATGGCAGGAGTGACTCCAAAAAGGAACCAAAAACACAAGCCAAGGCGGCTTAGTGTATAATGGTGTCCACCTCTAGAAGCAGGGGCCTAGGTTCAAGTCCCACAAGATCAGTTTCTGCCCTGCCTCAAGGGAGGTGAAAAATAGATGCCAGGAAGCTAGCGCAAACTCTAGAATTCTTCCTCAAGGTTCTACAAGGCTAGGTGAGGGTCCAGGATGATGACACACCTTCTGGAAGGGGTGACTTGTCCTACAAGGCATCTAGAGGTGTCTTGGTCTTTTGGATACCTTCCCTCCTACTAAAAGCAAGCTGAGGAATCTAGAAAGGGACAAAAGCTGCTAGAAGAAGGAAGGGATGCCTTCCTAGGTGGGAAAAGGACAGCCTACCAAGGGCCACTCTAGAAGCCATAGAATCTGCAAAGAAGCTCCAAATCCGGCATGCTTTGGTGTTTTGGAAAGCTTAGATCAGTGGCTATAAAATGCCACTGCTCGTGAGCCTTGATCAAGTGTTTATTCCTATTCATTTCAGGCCAAAACTGTTGCCTCACTCACTGACCAGTTTTCTGCCATCCTTGGAACCAGTTGCCTCCACAGTTTCAGTCTTTCCAAAAACAGTTGCTAGTGTGAACCAGCCACTGCTAGGGACACTCCAGGGTGCACACTCACCCTCAGGCCAACAGCTAGTTTCAACTGCATCATGCACGAAGTGATGCTCCACATTTGCCTGCCTTATGCGTGAGTGCAACACACATATACTAGTCATAAAATGATGCGCAGGAAAAAAAAAACTATGAATTGGTACAGGCCCCACAATCAGTCCTAGTTTCTCCAGAACTCTGGGTATCCATGTGGCTTTGAATGGAGCTATACCCAATGCAATGTACTCTGAATTTTCCACGCTGCCTGCCACACATGAATTTTTGGCATTTTTTCATGAGACTATTGTGCACCAGATGGAAAACCCATATCCCAACAGACTGTGTGCATGTCCCTCGCATACTCATTGTTGCGATATCCATCAATTAATGGACCAGTTCCAGGAGTTAAGGTTAGGATTGTTGAAGCAAGATCAAGCACATTGCATAAAACCTTGTACAGTCTGGTGACTCTGGCTGAACTGAGAAGTATGTGTACTGGGCAGGCAATTTCACGCTGTGTGGTGAGATAGAGATAGTTGAGGCTTCCAGTGATCTTTCTGTAGAATAGAGGATCGTTTTCAGCCACTTATTCAATAGTGTGTGAATGAAGTACGTGCACAAATACCGTAGGGCTGAGTGAGCCCTCATGTATGTGCTAAGTGAGCATGTTTTTGAGACTTTTCCACCAATAATGGGGGAAAACATGCTCAAAGAGAAGGCTAAAGAGCAAATTCAGTTGGATCGCAAACTGAACCTGGTGAAACGCCAAAAGGAATTCCGTCTTGTGGCAAATGATATTCATCCCTAGGATGTTGTGAGCCTCCTCAAGGGAAGTCCTCATTTATTGCACCGTGAGTAATTCTTTGGTGTTCTGGAAAAGTGAGATTCACAGGGAAGGATAAAAAAATCATCCACATAGATGACGATCATGGCTGGAACATGGTCCTTCCAGTGCATGAATAGAGAGGAATAAAACAAACTGCAAGAGCCACCCAATTTCCAGAGTCAACCAGATATCTGAATCTAACATCGTAGCACTAGCTTTGGGGTCTGTATTAAGTGTTGAGGGCAACTGCTACTGTTGATAATGCTGCTCCGGAAGGATGCCACCGGACTGCTGGCCTGACTGGGTGAGGTTCATGGAGGAGGCTTGATTTTTTTTCTACTTCTTCTGCTTCCATTTATTATTTCTCTGTTGCTGCTACTGCTGCTGGCTCCATTTTTTTCCTTTGCCTGGTGCAGCTGCTGCCTTGCTATCATTCATCATTGCAGAATGGGACATCTGTGCCTTACCTGCTCGGATTGTAGCTGCACCTCTGTTCCCCACAGCTGCACCAACGGCCATATCCATAGCCAATAGTAGAAAATCATCCACAACCACTGTTTCCATCAGCCTGTCCAAAGGTGATACAAAGAGAGAAGGTGGCCTCCACAAAGAGCACTGGTATCCTTACACTGCAAGCAGAGTAAAGGAAATGTCCATGGCTTTGCCCTTCAGAATGATTTTGTAGCTGTGCAAATCTTCAGAGAAGGAGAAGAAAATGATGTTCTTAACCTCTGCAACTTGATGGTGGTAAATGAGGGTATGCTTGGACTCCTTGTGCTACTCAGTTAGGTGCTAGAGAACCACATCAAAGCACTCAAGAATGAAACAGGATGCGCCAGAACCAAGCAGATCACATTGAATATGTCTTGCATCATCCCATCAGACATCAGGATGCAATTCTTACCATGAGTATTCTGGAGCTGGTCCTGCAGGGTCACAATAAGGATAATGCCCAGCTCCTAATGATGGGCAGTGGGATGCTGCCAAGCATTGTGCAGCCAGGGTGCGCCACTATGTGTTTCAGGTGGATCTTCTCCCATTCCGTTGAAACAGCAAGGAAAATCCATGTGCCTAAGCATCCATAAGGATGCAAACCAAGGCATAAAACGATTGCAACATCATGTGGTTGGTGACTGTGAGCAGCGGAGGATGGAGGTAGTGACGGATGTCGGGTTGCCAGAAAGTGACCAAAACTTGTTGCACAATGAAAGCATCAAGAATTGAACTTACGTAGAGGATCTTTTATAGGTACCAAAAAAATTTACAGAACTCAGTTTGGATTCATTTTGCTCGAGATATGGTTTTTCAAAGTTTTTGAGGTCATGGGTTTGGTTCAGGTGACAACACCAAGCAGTATGGCCAGGATGCTTGGCCAGGGAGGATGAGAACGCCCTTCATGATCAAAAGGTTGCTGGAGAACTTTCAAGAGACTCCATTGAATGAAATCTATAGGATTAATCCCTGCGCATATGGTGGAGAAGGAAGCTTCGTTGCATGTGAATGTGACTGCCGGTCATCCTGCTAGCCTAGAGTGTGTTGCGAGGAGTCTTTGAGAGATTGAACCTTTGTGCTTCCTTTGTCCAATGAGGCATACAAGGGCTTGTTAGAAAGATGTGATGATTGAATTTATCACTCAAGATTCAATTCAGACCTCTTCTTCCTCTTTAATCATATGTACGATTTAAAAAAACAAGTTATGTGTAACCTTCACCTCTCTCTTACAAACGGTTGGTCCTTCCTAAGCGGTTTTTGGTGAGCCTGATCACCTCCCTGAGGGTTTTCCAAGCATTAACTAGTGGAATAAAGGCTAGAACAAGGCTTTGGATCATTGTTGATGAATTCCTTACACCCAGCAAGGTGAGAGAGTAATTTGTTAGCTGAAGATTGCATTAACATGGTCCAGTTCTCTTCTGTGGTGGCCAACGTCAACATCGCCGAGCTCAAAGGCAATAACTTCTTCAACTGGAGCAATAAAATGAAGATTGTGATGATGGAAAAGGACCTCAAGAGCCTGGTGGATGAGATGGAACCAGCTGAAGTCCTCTCTCTCTATCTCTCTCTCTCTCTCTCTCTCTCTCTCTCTCTCTCTCTATCTCTCTCTCTCTCTCTCTCTCTCTCTCTCCCTCTCTCTCTCTCTCTCTCTCTCTCTCTCTCTTTCTCTCTCTCTCTCTCTCTCTCTCTCTCTCTATCTCTCTCTCTCTCTCTCTCTCTCTCTCTCCCTCTCTCTCTCTCTCTCTCTCTCTCTCTCTCTATCTCTCTCTCTCTCTCTCTCTCTCTCTCTCTCTCTCTCTCTCTCTCTCAGTAAGGCGTGTACATTCTGCGAGAAGTGTGACTGCACCCCTGCCACCATCTACCCCTGCCCAGTGGACTGAAAGAAACCCCTTTTCCACAGCATCCTCACGCCAAAGGACGATTGGAAACATCTTCATTTCACTTGTGCTTCCAAGTCAAACCTCATGAACATACAGCTGTGTTGTTCCTTCTACACTATGAAGATGCATGAGTCTGGATCCATGATTGATTACATCTGTATGGTGAAATATTCTCCACATCAGCTTGCTGCATTTGAGGACCCTGTCAAGGATCGTTTTTGTATTTATAATCATTTCTGGCCTTCCTCACAGCTGCAATCCTCTCATTGTTGGCTTGGAAAAGCGTGACGACAACCTCTCCCTCAACGACATTGGCGAGCCTGTTGGTTGAGGAGGAGCTTCACAAGGGAGATGAAGAGAAAATTGGAGTAGATGTTGCTCTCACCACCAACTCTGGTCACGGGTGTGGTGCTTCTCCAGCCAGGGGAAATGGAGGATGAGGGAAGAAGAAAGGGAAGTTCCAATAAGCCAGGCCATTGGGCACACGAACATCAGAAGAAGACATTGTGGCTGGAGTGAGAGTCGGGAAAATTTTTAACACTTTCTTGAATGCAGCAGATTGGGAGAGTAGATTTGTGACCAACATCCAAATCCTACACGTCTCCAAAAACACTGCCTTGCTTCAGATCATTAAACAATGAGCAACATGACACAGAACGCGTCATTGCAATTGATTCGTCGTCTACACCTCCACTTGAACTTGTCGGGTATACATGGAGGACAATCATGTGCAAGTCACATTTTCGGAATGTGAGATTGAGTTCTGTGCCTTTTTTTAGGCCAAGCACATGGAACGTCATCTCAACGGGTAGCTCCATCTTCCAATGCTGGAAGCTGATCTCCTCTCTGTTTCTTCTCTCATATCCGAAGGCATGCAGGTTCAACATGAGAATGCTGGATGCACCATCTCTCCTCGTGTAGACTGGAGGTATGATCAATCATCCCACTTTCATACACTTCATTACATATGTATACTACTCCTCCAATGCCTTCTTTTCCCAGAATTTAACTAGCATGTATGCACTTGTTGGATCAGCGGTTTCTCAGTGAACAAATGTAGTTTTCTTCCAGAGAAAACTATAATCCTAGATATAAATCTTTCGAGTAGTTTTTCCATTTAATTGAAATTTTACAAAATAGATTGTAAGCCAAAATATTTCTGTCTCAAAAAGTTATACAGGGTATGTATGTGGTGTACAATAGGCAATACAAACCCAGAAAGAGAATAGAGATTACTATTTGCAGGCGAATAGGGCATCTGGTTGCTCTTCTCAAAGTTTTCAAGTGCCATGAATGTAACTAACTCAAAGTTGATCGTTACCCCCCCCCCCCTCCCCCCTTTTCCC
>SZWC01005284.1:137516-152671 GCA_023375785.1 Penium margaritaceum
GGATAGGAGGCTGGCAGCCAGGTCTGGTACATATAGAGTGTCTGTGAAGAGTCGCACAGTACTCTTCCCTTCAAGTTCAATGGAGACACGTACTGTACCAATGCCGATAGCAGGAATGACGCGTCCGTCTCCAATCCGTACGGCCTTGGGTGCTGCCAGGTCCTTGTAGTCAACAAACCATTCTTTATGGCACGTCATATGGCGGGGACAGCCAGAATCAATGATCCAGGCTAGGATGCCAGCCGCGAGAAGGAATGCGCTGTCGATAGAGCAGAAAGCCATTCCTTCCAAGACAAGATGACTGTGATCAGTGTTGGAGTCTTGTGATCCATGGCATCTCTGATCTTCTGGAGTGTCTGTTGAGTGTTGGAATGGATCAAAGAAGGCCTCTGATGAGTGTTGTTGATGTCGGGGAGCACCATTGGTATTGTCCCTTTCTCTCAGTAGCTGTTCAAGAAGGTCTTGATCAGCCTTTGTCTTGTCAAATGATCTGCTTCCATCTGCAGCACCCTGTTGTGAGGCAAGTTCAGAGAGTTTTAGAGCAACATCTTTGACGTCTTGAGCTACTGATGTAAGAAGTGCATGTTGTTGTTGTGGCGAGCCTCGCCGAGGTAATGAGCACACGCGGAATGTGTGCCCTTTCTTCCCACACTTGTAGCAGGTAACATTTGCAAATTGATTTTCATCAGAAGTCATAGGGCCATGTCTCTTCAGATTGTTGGGATGAAATGGCAGCAGCTCCTGTTGTTGATAGGGAGGACGATTTGGGCGATGCGGTGAAGATGCCAATCTTCCTTGACCATAGCTGCGCCCGGGACCGTAGACTTCATTTTTTTTTTTTCGTTGATTTTGGAGTGCAGTGTAGAGTGCAGACTCCCCCCTTTCTTCCTTGATAAGTTTGTCTTCAGCATGCATGAGGGCTTCACAAGCCTTCTCCATGGTTAGCTTGTAAGGCGCTGCTGGTGCTGCTGGTCCTGCTGGTGGTGCCGCTTGTTGGTTTGCATTTGCCGCCGGTTGATTTGCGTTGACTGCTCCAGCAGCCTCCAAAGATTTCAGTCTTTCGTCAAATGCCCTTCCCTGTTCTTGAAAGGTCAAGAGTCTTTCAATGGTTTGTTCAAATCTGCTGGGAAGGCCACTGAACAGGGTTAGAATCATGACTCGTTCGGAGATGACTTCTCCCATGGCAGTGATTCTGCTGGCAAGCGTCTTGATATATGTGATATGGTCTTCCAGTCGTGTCCCTTCGGCCATCTTCTGCTGGTGAAATTCTTTGAGTAAGATACTTAGCTCCAGGTCACTGACTTTGTCGTAGCGTGTTTTCATTGCCTTCCATGCTGCTCGTGGACCGAGTGTGGTGTTGTTGTCACATATCATAAACTTGAGACGTTCTGTGACGTGTAGCGCAATGATCAGAAAAGCCTGGTCACAGCGTCGTTGCCATAGGACTCGTTGTTCAGCGGTGGCAGCGGCGTCGAGAACTTCTGTGGGAGGGTCACTGAAAAGTCCCCATAGGCCTTTGTTGAGAAGTATCAGTTTGATGTTGAAAGCAAACGTATGGTAGTTGTCTCCGTCAAAAAGGTTCAAGGTTGAACAGATCTCCATTTGAAGACGTCATGGCGGCATCTGCTTCGGCCTTGCCACTCAAAATTCAAGACGGTCTTTCCAGTAGAGATCTTGTTGCTTCTGACCAAATCAACCTGAATTCAGCACCCTGCCCTGATACCACGTGTTAGAAAAGTGGACTCCCAAGATCTTGAATGCTGAACAGGTCACAGTGGATTTCTTCCTCTGGATTGGTCAACTGAAGTTGCTTCTGTGAGAGTCCTGAATTGACATTACGTCACAGATCTGAGAGAACAACACAAGGCACAAGCCTGAATTGCTTGACAGATGAAGCTGGAACCAAAGATCAGGATCCAGACGAATGAATGGCAAAAGAATCTGCCAATTCCATTAAGGAGCGTGAAAGTACAAAGCAATCTACTAAATACTACAGCTGCTGGCTGCTGCCAGAAAAATCTACAAGTGCCGGTAGTCCGGTCACCCTGTTACTGCTTCTTGCGAGTCCGCTCCCGTGTGTCTGGAGTACGATCGCCTCGGTCAAGGGTGACCGGACAGCATAGCGTCGTCTCGCTCCGGATTGCCACGCTGGCACTTTTCAGTCTTGCTCGCTCCCGCTCGCTCCTCAGAACCTTTCCATGGAGATGTGCAAAACCTGCTGCTATATGATCAATTGCTCCAGAAATGATATATCGAAATACAGATACACATATGGGCAGGGGAGGCATGGGACTACCCTCTCTCCTGACCCCTGGCAGAGCATAGGATAGGGTAGAGTAGGCGGAGGGCTAGGGGAGAGAGTGGTGACCTCTCCCCTGACCCTCTTGCCCTTTTTGCTTATGCTAGAATGATTTTGGACACAAACTATCTCAATGTACTGCGGACGATGTCGTTGGAGCTTGTACAGTGTGTCGGAATCCTTGTCCAGATTTTCAGAAGGTGTAATCATGGTGCGTGCAAAGAGGTTCTAGCTTAGAGGTAGAGTAATGAATTAGTCAACATCATATTGATCCTATTAAGATTATGAAGCTCGTTGGTCAATTATGTGAGAGCGGTCGTATGAGCCATTGATCTGGCTCCACCAGCCTCTTGCTACCGTTAGATTTCCCTTTTATTTGATCACCAAATTAAAGTCATTCTGTGTAAAAGAGGACTCTTAAGGTCAATTTTCTTTCGGTCGTTCTACAGTGAAAAGGTGCATCCCCAAACTTGTGCATTACATTGAGGTCATTTATGTCAGAATAAATGGATTGAGTTGAGCGAGTAACAATAGAATCCGGCAGAAGCAATGTAGAGTGCAAAATCATGCGAGTATGAATGAAGCAAAGCAACCAGAACCAGAGCAAGGAGTTGGAAGGAAAGTAGGTAAAATGTTCAGGTGGAACTGAGGCAGACCATTGGAGTGAGGAGTGGACGCGAGCACAATGAGATAATGCTGAGGCAGATGAGCATGCCTTGATGTGCTGAACACAGCTTGAGCGGAGGAGCAAGAGTAACAGAGGAAAAAAATGGGAGAGCGAGTGCTAAGATTGGAAAGCGAAGGTTGAACAAGAAAGGAATGGACAGAGTGGAGACATGATGGCGAGGGCTGTGGAACCAAAGGCAAAAAAAAATGGAAAGAATTTTCTGGGCTGAACCTGGAGGGAATTAAAATCCTCATCATATACAGAAGAACAGGAGAAAGCACGGAAACAACAGCTTCTTCTGCTAGCTGGACGCGGGTGCTACTTGTCACTTTTTTCATGGACAGATTGACTGTCAACCACAATGCTTAGTAGACGGAGGAGCCATCATGAAGGTGATTTGGTCCTAGAGCTGAACCATTTCATGTAGATCAGAGAGAGGAGAACTCTTGTCGGAATCTTATTTTCCAACAGTTTGTCCCTTTCAATATCTTACATCAAAAGGCACAGGAAGGGAAGGTCAGATATAGGGTTCACATGAGCATTGGTTGTTCCTCTCTGTGAGCATTGATTCCTACACATGAGTATTTTGCATCTCCTTCATTACCACATTTAGTCGTTGGAGCAAATGGTTGTTGAGGCTCTCAAGTCCCGAAAGTTCATTGTACAGGCCATAACTGAAAAGAGCTTTACGATTCGGGCCTCCTCCTATCCCGCTAGGTGTCACCCAAAAGGGCAACAGCGGAGGCAATGGATTCGCTAAGCCCAAGGGGTCCGTCATTGGATTGGCTGTTATACATATTTGCCTCACACCTTTCTCCGTGAAGCTTGTCCCTGCTGTTTCTTGAGGCACTTGGAGAGCATCCTCAAGCCTCTACTTGCCTTATTCTTCAAGTTTACACATGTATACAGAATGAAAGGTACTTCAGGTCTTCGGTGCTTGAGGAATGCAGTGCATGCAATGCAGGGTAATGAATATCTGCTTTGAGACAATTTGCCAAGAAGTTGGAAATTTTTATATGATGTGGCTTGCAATTATCCTGTTGATGATTCAGGAAATAGGGGAAACGTCCGTCAGCTTCTTTTGAAACAAAGCACCCAAATTTCAGGTAGTTGGAAAAACTTTCCAGGCCTAATCAATCAGAAATCTGGGGGTTGTTGCGCAGTGGACCATATATGTAATGACAGAATTGCCCACGCCCGGACTTTATGGCCTCATGTATGTCTCAGACATAGAATTTGGTCCACATGACACATTGTATCTAACCTGTTGGATAAAACCAACCTGTTCCTTGTACCAACAACTACAACCCATTGCCTATAATTTCTAGAGAAACACCCACAAAACTGGAACCACTTCTCAGATTGATGGGTATAGCAAAGAATCTAGCATGAAAAATGACTTAGAATAGTGTCATCATGCCCTTGGCATACACAATTCCCCAAATTCCGTGCATGCGCATCTCTTTTCATGCATGGATGACCCTTCATATTTTTACTTCGGTCATTTAAGGGTATCTTGTCAACCTGCCCTCACATCCGGTAGTCTGACAAGTCCGACCACTTTCCAGAGATATCAACAAAACTAGTACAATTGGAATTGATGTTTTATTGATTTTTGGTCGACTTCTGGACAGTGATCAAAATCTATAAACTTGGTCCTCAATATTCGTGAATCCCCTCCGACTTCTCAGGATAGTATCTTGAATCATCCCCTCATGTTATAGTGTTGCAATCATCACTCAAATGGAGCGTCCAAAACCCAAAGTATGCCACATTTTCAATCCTTCCAGTTCATGCATGCCCTTGAACGTTTTGATATCTGTATTCAAGTGACACTTACTTCTTAACATAAATGACCAAATCGTCCCACTTCCTTAAACCGCTGCTGCTTTGAAGCTTCTATCGGAGATCAACTCACATGCTGCTTAATGCAACATTTGGTATTAGAGCTTAGCGGTACTCGAGGGACAGCCGACAATTCTAATATAGGGAGACAACCTCACACAATTTTTCAGCATTAATCCACCATCGAGAAGATCGCAAACATTACAATGACGACAGTGAATGGAGCAAGAACACCAGTCAATGAGCAACGGCAACTGGCAAAGACTCCGATAATGGATGATCAGCAACACGTGGTCCACAGCGCTCTTTAGGTGAAGCAGGAAGCAGCGGCAGGCTTCACGGAAAATGGTGTATCTCCTGTGAATATGACAGCCAATGAGGTTACGGACCACTGGTGCTCAGTGAACCCTTTGACTGCGCTATTACCCATAGGATAGCAAAGAATCATGATGGGAGGAGGTAACAGCCAGCATCCTCACATTAATGAAAATGTATACCTGAAGTTGTCCAGAATTGAGAGCCAAAAACATAATCTGCTCCAACTCATTCTGGTTAAGGAGGAACAAGTTGTGTGCACGTCAAACGCAGTGACCATAGGGAGGAACAATAAACTCTTGAGTGAACTTCAAACCAACTGACACTTGGAAAGCCGTTTGATGCACCAAATTCAAGGAAAGTGACAGTTCAGATGTCGATGATGGGTGCAAAGGTGTTTGTCACCGATTCTGGGATTACCACTGATCGAAACAAAAGCAACCTTACAGTCTCTCTTGTGCAAAGCATGACATTAATTTGGCTGTCCGACCTAAACTCCGTCGAACGGCAATAAGATACTGGTGGTTCTGGATTGAAGCCTCGCGTAGCTACTCTCACATCGTTCACCGCATGCGGTCTACTTCTTGAGCAGATCAACCTAATGTGGCAAGATTCCTAGAATCCTCTCAAGAACTAGATCAACTTTATGCATACCATCCTTGTGCAATTTGGGAAGCTAAGTGAAAAGCTTGACGCATAAAACAAGCTTCAATTCTCACTTCAGTAGTCTAACATGGTGAGATATGCATGGAATTGGAATTCTGTAAAATCATTACCAATAGTGACACTACAAAAACAGCCTCAAACAGAGAAATGAGCAAGAAATTACATTTTTTTGCATTCTGTATGACATTCCGTGAGCAATTGCATCAGTTCATCACATAAACAGTGTGGACTAAAACGATTGGGGTAGCAAGAGGCCAGAAAAAGCATAAAGAAATAATGAAAGGGCAAGAAACAACAAAGGAAAAGAGTAGATGGTGAAATCCCTGGAAAACATGCGCCAATGGATTGTACATCCAACAGCTTCTCAATGTTGTAGATGAGGGATCCTGAGATTGCTAAGTTTGATGAGGAGGACAAGGATTACCAACTGATGATACCGCTACGAGTACAAAAAGGGGGTTGCAAGGGTTACACAACTATACCAGGACTACTCGATGGAGGAGCTTCTCATGGTTTCTGAAACAATAAGCTGGTTAGAAAGTTGGATTAGCTGATCTAACCAAGAGTGTTGAAATGAATAAACTGTCATAAAAAAAATCCACATTTGTTGAATTCATGAACCACTCAAACTGTAAAACAGAGGAATGTAGGATGTAACAATACGATGAAATTGTTTGATGAGTGACAAAAAAACGATATCAGTACCAAGTTGTTTTCACACAATTCACAAATGGACTGGATGAACGGTGCATTCTACAGCCATATTCCATATCACTTATCTCTAATTGAGCAATCCAATGGCACTTTTAGGAAACATCGGCAAAAGAAGCATCAGGGGAACTTGCAACAACCACAAGCTGACGCACACACTTGATGTCTTTGGATGTGGCCAAGTGGTACAAACAACACAAAGCTTAGGGGAGGTTATTCTATGCATTATTTGTCCTTTGCAGAAGCAAAGGACACATAATAAACGAAGGTTGATACAATGGATGCATTAGCCTTAACACAAGAGAGTTTTACAGCTGTTTCAAAACCACTTACACCAATCGTTGAGCAGTTTAGACAAGATTTTCCCCACAAACCACCCTGAGTATTTCCTAACAAACATAGCATTGATCATCAAACAAACATAAAGCAATGCAACAGACCAAAGGTCAAGGGAATTTGTTGAATGAGTGACCACAAGCTAGAGTAGCTAAAAGGCCTGCCCCTTGCCAAGCTCATTCTCAGCAAGGGGCTTATCAGCCTCCCCACGTGACAGCATAACCAACCGGTGCTTTTCGTTACAAAGGAAACCCGAAAGATGTGGATGTGTGGACTGAAAGGCGGTGAATAAAACTACAACCAAGAACCAGTATGCCCTTCCACGAGCAAATGAAATCTTCAACCAACTTCTAGGAGCAAACATTTTCACCAAGATTGACCTACGGAGCATTTACCGTTAAATCTGCATACATGATAAGGTCATTTAGAAGACACGATTTGCACCTGATAGGAGGATGTCATGTTCAGTGTCATCCAGTCTAAACCCACAGACGCCCCCGCGATAGATATGGTGGCCATGAGCAACATGTTTTGGCGAAACCTCGACAACGTTTTTGCCATGTATCTTAATGAAATGTTAGTGTACAGTTGCACCCCGAAGGAGCACGGTGGACGTCTCCCAAAAACTTTCAATTTTTTTACAAAGAAAGAATCTCTACCAAAATTTCTTAAAGTGCAACTTTGGTCACCATTCAATCGAGTTTTTTTCCCACATCATCAGCGTTGGACAGATCACAAAGGACCCGAAGAAAGTGGAGGCGGTTGCTGATTGGCCAAAACCTGTCTCGTTCAGGATGTCCATGTTTTATAGGGGTACAATAACTTCTACTTTCAAAGGACCATGATCAAGTTTCAATGCCTATATCGAATGTCACTCATGGAACTACCGACTGGAGTTGAGGATGCAGCAAAATGGAAGTGTCGAACTCTTTGGGAAACACTCTAATCTCAACTTAAGCCTTATGACTGGCTGATCCAGCGGTGAATGAGATCATGGCCACCGACATGTCTGGTAGAAAAATCAAAGCCCTTGACTTCCAAGATAACAGCTTTGGAGAAAAAATATTCACGTTTATGTTGAGGAAGTTGCACTTACCGAGGTTGAACTTCATGGTGTACCACAAAGAAATGCTGGGTTTTGTGCACGTGGTGGTTTCATGTGAAATGTCAATAATACGCCATCCATATCAATCACCATGAATTACAGTACTGAAAGAATTAGCCAAATTGGAGCTGTCACCTTTCTCAGTGCATGGACTTCCTTGAGTGCAACTTTTATCAAGACATCAACTAACGACCTTGAAAAACAAATCTGGCCGATGCCCTCAGTCAACGACCAGATATGATGGCCGATCATAGCACATTGCTCATCAAATGAGACCCACACATCATGGGGTTGCTTGAAAAAGGATGTATGGATTCCAACGTGTGGAAAAAAACCAGATTTTGGTTCGATGACTCCTACTTATGATGTCAATTACTTGCCAAATTGTCATGTCCTCGAGCCATGATGTTGGACAGTGTGAAGCACGAATTTGAGGGAGACTTAGTTGCTCTCCCACTGCTTCGAACTGTTTCCCTCCTACTCAAGGAATCAAGAAAATTTTGTAGTCCGGGAGGGAAAAGTCTGCAACCCTATAATTGAAATTGAAGTAATGAGTTGGTTAAGAGCCTATGCATCTGAAGGGAAACCCTCTAGATAGTTGTTTTCTAGCCTCCCAGATGTTGGCAGGCTTGCTACACCAGCCCAAAGTTAGAGGGAATTATTGTAAAGGCATTGGGGGTGAACCATCAATTTGATTCTGCTTTTGATTCTAGGGTTTCATTCATTTCCCTCTTGAATTATGATTATTCATTGATTCTGCTATCAAGAGGGAATAGGTTCAAATCAGTGGGAGTTGCTTGCCGTGTCCTCGATTGACGGAGCTTTGTCCGGCGACACTCCACAACACACCTTTTGAAGCAAAGTGAGGGACAAAGCTTCGTCTGCAAATTAGAATTTTTTTTTCAGGGGCTATCCTTCTCTTCAACCGTAGATGTATGATTCAACTTATCCCTACACCCTTTACACTAACAATGGATCCACCCAATCTTCGCGGGGCTGCTCGTCATGCAATTGTGAGGCATGCAGTTTGTCTTCAAACTCGCATCCGTTCTGCATTGGTGGAGCTCATTTGTGAACTACTACGCATTCTCATGTCCCTCTACCCTTGTCAACCCATGCACGATGGTTTTTTGGGAGCTTACCCATGGCTACAAGAGCTTATCCCCGTCGCATCTTCAATGTTCCACGAATTTTCCCAAGCACTTGGACTGCAATCCTGAACTACGTGAGCGTCAACACAACGCTTTGTGCTACCAACTTACTCGTCGCTATGGAAATCCTCATTTGGCTCATGTGTGAATGTCACGCCATGTCTGTGAGAGAGCTATCCAAATGGTTTCAATGAGGGGTGGCAACTATCCACTCCGTCATGAGGGAGGTGACGTGAGCTCTCACGTCCTTAGGCGAGCGTTGTCATCCGGCAGCCAAATGAAGGGGACCCTCCATCCACCGCATGGATAGGGAGACACAATTACATTCCGTGGTTTAGCAACTGCGTTGGTCCCATCGACGGCACGCACATACCCATGATTGTTCCCGCATTACGTTGTGGTGCATACATGAGTAGGCATGGTCATTGTTCACAAAACGTGTTGGCTGCATGTGATCCCGATATGCACTTCACTCTCTTGCTGGTAGGATGGGAAGGTTCGACACATGATGCTAGAGTTTTCAATGCTTCTTTGAGGGCGGGTTTTAGATTGCCAAGAGGGAAGTACTTGCTTGCGGATGCCGAATTCCTCGAGGGGTATGGTCTTATGACGCCATTTTGTGGCTGGCGTTACCATCTCACCGAGTTTGGCTCATTCCCTCCAACGGACCCACAAGAGTTTTTCAATTGTAGACACACATTGGCACGATCTGTCATTGAGCAAGCTTTTAGCATTCTAAAGCCTAGATTCCACATTCTTTGGGGGGTCCCACATTACAACATTAGATTTCAGCCGACATCGGTCATGGCTTGCTTCTTCATGCACAACCTCATCTGACAGTTTCAAAATTCTTATTTGGATGTGTTTGACATTGATGTTCCATTGGAAGGGGCACCACCAAGACAATTTCCGGGTGGACGATGGCGGCATGGTGTTGTGGCCATGAGAAATCTATGCAATGACATTGCACATCCCATGTGGACAGATTTTTTGGCATGGAGAGATGAGGAGGATACCGCAAGTAGTGCACTCTCTTTTTTATTCAAAGGACATGTAATTGACATCAATCATAGAAGTTCTCTTCCACCTCTAAGCTTTCCATTGCCACATACCCCGGTCCGTGTGCTCGTTGCATAAGTATGCCGTGTGGTTGTTGCCAACCAGCGGCACGACGTTGAAAGGCATGCTCCCCACTGAACATGTAGAAGGGTCCACGTACTAGGCCCGCACGCAATCAGGGATGTTTCAGTTGTTGTCATGGATGCGTGTAGTAGGTCGGATGTGCGCACGGTCATCAGGAATGCCGATGATCCACCGTGAGGCGGACGGGGTGAAGGTCATCTGCACAGGTGTTTGCCCAGCGGTGGTGGTGGACGTGTACGTGTGTGATGGATCATTGGACTCCATGGTGTCTTCCAATGAATTATGGAAACTGTTGAGGCTGTTTCATAGATATCTGCTAGCAAGAGTGAACGCTGCAAGGCAGCGCGGCCGTCAGAAGAGTGCGGCCCAAACCACGGTTCATATAGGGACGAGTCGTCGATTTTGGTTGTTCAAATCAAACGACCAAATTTGTGAACTCAAAAGGTGGAAAAGGAAGACAGCACAGCGGTCCACATTCCCTACGACGAAAGAAAATCCCTACAAAAGCCCACCAAATAGTGTACTACAATCTACACAAAATGGCCGGTTTGTCGTGGATTTCATGACAATGTTTTGTCTGACCCGGTGCCGAGGCTAGTCCCACAACAAGAAAATGTGTGCTAAAACATTTTGTCCGACTGAACCAGTTTCGGTCCGGCCAGGCCTCCGAAACACGTTTGGAGCTATGACAACAACAAAAAAAAAGGGCTCCCCAGCACGGCAAAAATCAGAGCCCCGGTTCTCCCCCATTGCTTGACTACTGATTTAAACCGAGCATTTCGCAAAGCAAAATGGCAACAATTGCAGCTCTAGCAAGCGCTCGCACAAGGCCTTGCCGAATCGCGTCCCGCTCCATGAAAGAGCAGTATGATCAAAATCAAAATAAAGACCTCGGATATCCACCAACATTTTGGACCTGAACCGATGCAAAATCATTGACTTTGATTCTATGGTTTCATCGACTTCCCTCTCGATGTTTCATTTTTGGTTGATTCTACGTGTAGGAGGGGAACGGGTTGAATCAGCGGGACCGCAACCAGAAGTCCATCAAGTTTTCTCTAATGAATTTCCGCCTTTTGTGGGCATCTCACCTGATTTTGCGGAAGAACGTTGACCGATGTGTTCGTCTTTGTCGCAAAGCATACGCGTGTCCTCGCTCAATGGCGATACAATGCTGCACTAGGATGGAGCATCCAAAAATTCTTCTGTTCTCTCCACGGCCGTTATGGGGAGAAAAATCTCTCTCAATCGTTGATGTAATTATAAATTGAGTTACTATACGAGATACCCGAATAGTAGAAACATAAAACTGATTCGCCCGTCGTCGGGCAAAAAACAACTTAACTACCCATCAGCCGCAGCTACCGCCACGCCAGTAACAAGGAAAACAGACAAAAATGCATGGCGAGACCACATGCCATGCGGTGACGACGTATGGTATGCGGCGCCCTCCGCTAGTATCACAAACCCTTTCGTTGAAGGGTTTGTGATACTAGCGGAGGGAGGTTTGTTTAGAGTTTGAGTGAAGGTCAAGACTCCCCATGCATTGAAATGGCTCTTGCTGGGCCCCGCTACCGCGGGGCCGAACAGGAGCCTGCGCAAAAGCAAAATCCTGAAACCTCGAATGTAATTCGGGCTATGGTTTGAATACGGTTTGTGTGTTCAAATAATAGGTTTGCGTTTACAATGTATTATGCAAAATGAAAGAAGGGCGTTTTTGCTCGATTGCAAGGTTTAGGGTTTTATGTTTGGCACGGGCTCCGCCCGCGCCAAACATAAAAAACCCTAAATCAAACTGGGGGGTTTGCGTGACAAAAAGAAAAAACAAAGCAGTCATCGCTCCCTCGCGATTCTCGCGTGGGAGCGATGTCCGCATGCAAGATTTTTTCATGCTCGCCCGTGGATGCATGCCGCGAGCGAGCATGATTTTCGACTGGGCTTTTGAGTATTTTTTTGGCCGCTACCGGGCGGATCAGAGTCACACTTTGCGTTTTATGGGTATGTGGGCTATTTGGCCCTTATAAATTTGGTGAACCATGGTCTGAAAATCAGTTTGAGGGCCTGAACCAACACCCTGTTACTGTTAGTGATTCGGAAAACACTTGGCGGGTTGCGAAGTGACGAGTAGTTGCAATCGATACTGCAAGCTCTCGCCCAACTGCGGGAATCCGCCATTCCACGGCTGTATTTGGTCGTGATTATCCAGTTATCAACTGCCGATCAACTGGCCGCCGAAATCCCAAAAATCCTACATGGCCTGCCCCACAAATGATGAGGAATCATTCCGTGAATCAAAGTGGACTATCACAAAGAATGCCCACAACAACATGTGTTCTAGAATTGTTTTGAAAGTTTGTCATGGACCAAGAACGGAATGTAATCTACGGTCCATGAGCACCTATGCAAGAGAAGAATTTGGTCGATGATTTCAACATGAAAAACAACTATCCAAATTGCATTGACACATCGGATGTTTGCCTCGCAATGTCGTCCCGCAAAATCAGGACTGCAACCAGTGATTACGCGGAGTTCAAACCCCGCAAAACATAGGGGTCCTGGTTGATTGCATCGCTGATTCGAACAGGTGATCTCTAAGGCGGAGAATCAATCGAGCAACATGATTCATCGATGCATCAAGCGGGAAGTCGTTGAAACCCTAGAATCTGTAGCAAGAACCTGGCATCGGTTACAGGCCTGAGATAAACGTCCAAATGACAAGCGTTCACACTGATTTTTGCAGTTCCTGTAGATAGGACATTTCCCACACGTTGAGAAGCCTGCCACGTAGATCGACATGTGAGTAGAATCAGAAGAAATCAGTGGGAATCAATTGATAGTGGGATTCCACACACTTGCGATAATGGGCTTTTGTCACAATTTTGCATGAGACGCAAAAGTGGCGCTTCATTGCTGTAAGGGACCTGTATGGCCACAAGTATAGTAGAGCGATTGTGTTTTTTCACGGTCGCACCCCATATGACGGGAGGATAACAGCTACAAATTTGTTAACGAATCCGGCATCAGAACAGGACATCTAGTTGCACCCCGGATGTCCGACCCCAAGGAAATGATTTTTTCACAACCTCCATGACGGACGACGTTGTGGCAGCCCCATCAAAGCTGCCACCAGCTACCGGGAGACTGCAAGTGCTCTTTCGATACTGTTAACCCTAACCCACCTACCGTCACTGTGCTCCACCCAGTGGCCATGGATCCACGGATCCTAGTCTCTATCCTTAAGATCACTTTCCTTCTGCAGCTTTACGTCCAGTACGTGGACACCCTCACGGCCGTCCATTGCTTCCTTGCCCCTGAGCCGCAACGGAAGAGAGCACGAGCACACCATCTTTGGATGCAACCACACGACCGCATACACATACCTATGTGGCTTAAAAGCAGACATTCGCCTTGGGTCAGACTTGTTCTAGTTCATCGTCAATGAGATGAGGCCCCTCATTGAGCGTCGTGACACACACATGCGTTCTGCCATAATCACAGAGGTTCGTGTTGCAAACGCATTGAAGAGACTAGATACCAGTGGTAATTACCTCAGCATTGCAAATCACTTTGAGAGCGAAAAACCTACCGTTGTGCACATGTACACTGATTTCATGTTGGGGTTCCGTCCTTCATTCAAAGAGACAGACATCAAGTGGCCGACGCCTCACCAAGTGGTCCAATTGGAGAAAGCGTTCGCCTCACTCCAAGGTGTACGCGGTGTTGTTGGGGCCGTAGACGGATCATACATTCCCATCATCGGCCCAATGGAAGACAGGGAAGCCTACTACTGTAGAAAAGGTTTCTACGTAGTTCTCCTACAAGCCGTGGTCGACATGACATGCTCCATTTACGACTACCACGTTGGATGGGCATGATCTCTGCACAATTGGAGGCTCTTTAGGTTGACTCCCCTCTATGGACGTTTCCTTTGTAGTGACTTGCATGGGTTCAAGCTCACAGGGGATGTTGCGTACCCATGTCATCCGTACATGTTGCCTCCCTACAAGTCCGACGGCAAAGGGCTGTTGCCATGGCAACATTATGTCAACCTCAAGCATTTGGGTACAAGAATGGTTGTGGAGCGAGCTTTTGGATTGTTGAAATGCAGGTGGAAAATTCTGCTCAAGTCATTGGTCTGCTACCTGTACAACGTCCACATGGTTGTCACTGCATGCATCATTCTCCACAACATGTGCCAACGCCATGGCGTCGATATCTAAATGGTGGAGAGAGGTAATAGATGACGTAGACCACGATGATGCCATGTCATCCTAGGATGTTGCGGTAACTTGGTCAGCACAATATGACATTGGGACCCCCGGGCCGACCGACAACAAAATAGAGACCATCTTGGCCACAAGGGTGGACCTACCTAACGAGAATGCTGCTCAATATCGTCAAGCTAGTGCCTTCCGTAGTATTCTCACAATGAATATGTTGGAGAAACACTTACCACCTCATTAAAACCATGTGATGTAACATGACATTACACTCTATTTGTGTGCGTCAACTGAAGATATGAAAATCGTTCTTCCTAATCCACAATCTTTACACTAACAAAGCCAAAATACACTGCAATATCGAGTCTGTTTGCAAGCACTCAAAGTTGTCCAAAGAACATCAACGCAAGTCACGAGGAACTTAAGCACTCATGCATCTTACAGAACAAACAAGGTGTGTGTTAGGTGTGCCACATTGCCAACTAATGTGAATCATGTTTACACGAATCATGGATAAGGAGAAAGAGAGGGATAAATGTTGAGAGTGAGTGAGAGAGAGGGAGAGATAGAGATAGCGATAGAGAGAGAGAGAGAGAGGGTGTGAGAGAGAGACATCCAGAGAGAGGGTGAGGGAGGGAAGGGGGGGACAGGGAGGGAGTAGGAGGAGAGAGAGAGAGAGAGAGAGAGAGAGAGAGAT